>LBNU01020159.1:153297-164918 GCA_014162995.1 Artemisia annua | reverse complement strand
GGTTTTATAATTTTTAGTTGTTTTTATGTTTATGAAAAGCGTTAACTTCTAAAAGAAGGTTCTTCAAATCACAAGTCTCGAACGACAAATGACTTAATCTTTTCAACCGCTCCCCGGCAGCGGCGCCAAAAATTGATCGTTAAAGTCTAGCAAGCAAGCTTGTAAACCATGGATCGTTGTCCCGACGAGGGTTGAAATTGATCTCGTCACTCGAGTCGTGAGTTATGTGAAGTGAATAGGTTTAAAAGATGAGATTTGGTTTTTGTTTAAACTACGAAAAATTGTTAAAAACTTAAATGAAATAAAGAACGAGGTTAAAAGAAAGGAGTTGAACAAGAAAAGAAAACATAAGCTAAATATACTAAATGAAAATGAAAATAAAACTTCTAAGAATGAAAGAAAATAAAAAGGAAAATGTTTTTGGAATTTTGATTTTAATTAACTAAAAGAAAAGTTAAACTAAAGAAACGATAGAAGATATTACGTACTATATCTAGAACTAATAAGAAAAGAAGTAAAGTAAGTGAAATAAAACTAGAAAGGTATTAAAGAAATTTTAACGGAGTTTCGTTTAGAAATAAAAGAAATAAAACCTCACTCGATTAACGATGAGGTGAGTAAAAGCCAAGCTCGGCTTATAAGATAAATGAGACTCGAACTTAAAACGAATTAAGCTTGACACTAAAAGACCTATACTAGCAAAACTATTAAGTAATACTCGCTAGCTATTGATCCATACTCGCTATAAAAGAAGTCATACTCGCTAAAATAACAGCCTTACTCGCTAAACCTAGGATTGATACTCGCAAGTAATTCTAGCCAAGTGATACTCGCTAGATTTCTATAGCATACTCGCTAACCATTTCAAACTCATACTCGCAAGTTCAAGACAATCCATACTCGCAACTATTTAGATTTGATACTCGCTAGACTTGAAACAAAAATCGATACTCGCTATGGAAATAATGTCATACTCGCTAAATGACCAAAAATATGTTCATACTCGCTAAGTTAAAACGCTACTCGCTAGACCCTAAGTGAATAAAAATGAAACTCGCAAATCTAGGGCTCCAAATTTTGCAAAACCAATTTTAACGTGAGACCAAAGATAAAATTCAACAAAGACTTGTGAAAACTTAATAAGAAGCTAGTTTAAAATGCTAAATAAGCTACTAATAAGCTACGACACAAAACAAACACTAACCCATTAATTTTATATCATTCGAATTCAAGTTTTCATGCAAAGGTGGTGAAAAGTTTTATAAAAGCTTTTGTTAGATTAAGATAAGCTCAATAAGATTGAAAGATGTAAAAGAAAGATTAAGATGAAGAGACAAAATAAGCTAGGAAAGATTTTAAGACATGAAAATAAAAAGCTTGCATAAAAAGAAACTTACCCTAAGACAAAATTAAAACTAAATCTAACTCCCACAAAATGAAGCTAGGGGGTTCTATTTAAAGGAGCCAAGGAGGCTTACCTTTTTACATTGTGTGCACTTAGCCCCCTAGTCTTTTACATTTCATGAAAACTAAGCGTAAACTTCGAATACAAAGCTACTAAACTTTCTAAGAATGAAACTTAAGTCCTTGTAACTTGAGGTGATGTGTTGACGAGCTTTCCAAAGATCATCAAAAGCATAAAAGTGATCACTTGCTCGGATTTAGAAAGTGAAACTTCATAATCATATTTGAGCTTTGATTAAGCGTCTCTTTTAATTTTTTTGAGCCTTTGAGAAATAATGTGTCTTCACGGGCTTTTCACAAGTAGATTTCATCTTTTACTTCACTTTAGAACTCTTTTCCACATCTCGTGCTCGTTTTAGGCTTTAAGGTTGCTTTTCATGTTGTTTTTGCAATATCCTTACCTGCACAGTCATAAACACAAAAACACGATATCTTTGGCTTTTAACACGTGGGGAATCTCGATCCAAAGAACTGTTGCTGCGAGTGGCCGGACATTAGATCGTTCCCTTGTAGATCACGTACGAAACAAGTTTTCTCGCTGAATGCAACTTCTAAGTCACCTGTCACAAAACTGACCGACTGAAAAGAGATTGTAACCAAGACCTTTCACATATATACATCGGCTGATTTCAAATATTCCCACTGAATAATCTCCATACCCCCCATAATAGCAGCGAAGTGATCGTTCCCCGAATCTGACTGGTATGTGCTTACTCACATACCTTTTATTCACCAGTTATAGACTATTATAGACCAAAAACTAATTAACTTCCATTCATATAATTAAGCAAAAGGACAAGTATATCTTTAACTAAAAGGAGTAATTTGTAAAAGATAATTAACGTAAAAAGCGGTAAACTATTCAACCCCCCCTTCTAGTTTTCCACAGGTTTGACCGGGTTTATTAAAAGGCCGGGTATAGTTTTTAGGAGGGTTTGGGCTTTTGGTTTTTGTGGGCTTTTATTGGACCAGATTTATATGAGTAGTTTTATGGATTTGGTATAAGGTTTATGATTTAGTAGTAGTAAAATGCTAAGGACTAATAATGTAAATTCTGAAACCTTGAGGACCAAAACTGCCAATCTTCAAAAATGTGATCCAAGGGCTTATCTTGACAATCTTTGATAGTTGAAGGGCTCTTGTGTCATTTCTTCCAAAATATTCTCCAAAGGATTAAATTTGACAACTTCTGAAAGATGAGGGACTAATCTTGCCAATTCTTCGAATTATGCATCAAGGACTATTTCTGACTTTCTTTGGATCTCTGAGGATGTATTTGGAACTTTGAGCTCTTAACTTTGACTTTTTGACTTCCCCGGCTTCGGCTTTTGACATTTTCCATTCTCGTGCTCGTTTTTGTCAGGTTTTTTTTGATTTTTATGTCATTTCTAAAATATCCGTACCTGCACGATCACAAACACAAAAACACAAGATCTTTGGCATTTATGGTTAGTTTTTAGTCTATTTGGGTCGGTATTTGGCCATAAAAAGGTATGTGAATTAACACATACCAACCCCCACAAGTGACATGGGATTTGTACAATTCTTAGACTAACCGGAGTGGAAGTGACACACTTACCATTGGAGGCATCAGTCACGGAGTGGACCCAAAACATATACCCTCGTCGTGCATGAACTAGAAAGGAAAAAAAAGGTACTTATGGTGACCGACTCACCTTTGGTGAGGCTTAAAAATTGTGGGTCACTCTTGTTTTAATGTTTTTTATTTGTTTTCTGAGTGTATGACTGTGTGATAATGTCGCACCCCCAAAATCGGGTCGCAGCGGAATGAAATTCCGAGGGAGTGACGTTCATGGAATACAAGGTACAAGGAAATAAAGAATGACCTCTAAGTGAGTCATTTTAAAACAAGCGTTTGATTTAAACATAAGAGTTTACAAAAGCATTAAGTTGCAGAGTTTCACCATCAAAATGTAAGATTTTAATACATAACCAAACGCTAAGTAATGCAAAGAAATCTTCATCATGATGTGCTTCCAAAATGTGACTCGATGCGCATTCCATACATACTTATTAAATTGAAGTGGGAAAGATAAAAGAAGCTCAGAGAAACCCTAATTTGCATCTATAAAAGGGAGAAGAAGACTTGAAGAATGTATGTAGTCATAATTAGCTTAAGTTAGTGTCGAATTTATGTAATTTCAGTTTTTAGTTGTTTAAACTGCTTTCAAAAGCTTGTACTCTGTTTCTATAGTGTAATTTGATCTTTTAGTAATCAAAAATCTCAAGTTTTCAGTTCCAATTCAGTAATTGCAATTTCAATTTCAAATTCTGTCTTAGCCTTAATGTTGCTTTAAGCTTAATGTCACTGTGTCATAAGCTCACTTAGGTTAATAGTAATCATAAGAAAACATAAACAGATAAAAAATTCAGAAAACAAAAACAATGCAGGGTACCTTTGCATTTGACTGTGGAAGCTTTGGAAGTTGCCTACAATGGAGGGGCAAGATGGACTTTTACCTAGCTTATCTCTGATAAGCTAGGAGCTTGTTGAGCATAAAGAAGCTCTAGTAAAGCTAGAGTAAAGGTTTTCCATTTACAATTTCTTAATTTCCAAGTTTTAGTGTAAATTTCCATTTTACTGTACTAGTGCTTATTTCTGCTTAATCTTTGTGCTTTAGTGCTTAATTGGTGTTCATTAGTCTTATTATTGCCTAATAACTTAGGTTTATTCAGTGATTTTCATAATTGATCATAATCTCATTTTTACTGTCAAAATTGGATCTTTGATCATCTTGAGTAATTGTGGTTTAATCCTGTGTTTTTGTGCTAAAATCAGTTTAAGGTAGCATAATTAGTTAGTTGGAATCAAGTTTGTGGCATAAATCACCAGGTTCTTTTGAAAATCAAAAATTAGTTCAGTTAGAAAGGTGTTTGGATTTGCTGTCATTTCTGTGACTAAGTGTGTATTGGTTAGAGTTCAGTGTTGTTTCATGCTTCTTAGGTGTAACTTAGAATATTTGAACCATAAAATCTCAGTGTTGTTTGAATAAAAGTCAAAATAGCTTTTAATCTCATTTCATTAGTAATCTGTTAAAGTTTTTAAGTCCAAAATCAACAAATCAGTTCATAAGTTGTTATGGTTGCTTAAATTCATGTTATTGTAGTCTAATATATCATAATCAGTAAGAAAATCAAGATCAAATCTCACAAAAGTCAACTTTGTTCATAAATCAAAAAGTCAAAAGTTTTCATATTCAGTAAAATGGCAAGTTTTTCTTTGTAATCCATAGGGTTTAATACAGATTGGAAATCCAAACCAATTGTTGTTTTGTGATATTTTGTTGCTTGTCTACATATTTCAAAAAGAAAATCAGAGTTTAGAAATCATTTGCTTACAAAAAATTGGTCTTGTACTTGCCTGGGTGAGCCTTTACCTCCCCTGTGCACAGATTTTTGTCCATCTTCATAAGCTCACACAGGGCTTATTAGTGGACCCCACTGAGTGAATCTTGGCTTTTTGGAAAGCCCATAAGCTCATCTACAAACCCCAATCCTTGTTTTTCATTTCCAAAATCATTTAATAGGTCTGCTAGATCCATTTAGTTTGTCAATTTTTACCTGTGTTCAAGTAGTCAGTGTAAACACCCATCTTCATAAGCTCACACAGAGCTTATTAGTGGGTCCCACCTTGTGATTCTTGGCTTTTTGGAAAGCCAAGCAACCATAGTTTCTAGTTCTAGGCTTATTTTGGTCTTTCTAATTCATTTGATAAGCTGAATCAAGCAAACAAAAACTTGCAGGCCTGTGAGTCACTGTGGTTATTGAGATTGCTTNTAGTTTGTCAATTTTTACCTGTGTTCAAGTAGTCAGTGTAAACACCCATCTTCATAAGCTCACACAGAGCTTATTAGTGGGTCCCACCTTGTGATTCTTGGCTTTTTGGAAAGCCAAGCAACCATAGTTTCTAGTTCTAGGCTTATTTTGGTCTTTCTAATTCATTTGATAAGCTGAATCAAGCAAACAAAAACTTGCAGGCCTGTGAGTCACTGTGGTTATTGAGATTGCTTATTTATGCTTTTTGGCTTATTCAGTGTGCTTTTCTTGTATCTTTGGCTTATTTCATGTTCATATAAGTTGTTTGTAGCTATTTCAATCATTTGTGATCACTGTGTGGCTTATTTCTAGCTTTTGCATTGCTAGTTTGACCAAAGTCAAACTGTCATAGATAAAAGCTTGTGCAGAGCTTATTTTTGAGCTTAAGCAAAAGTGTTTTCACAAAATTTGTTCATTTTCAGTGTTAGAACAAGTCTCAAAAAGAAAATTTCAAAAATCATCACTTTTTAATAAAAGTGATAGTTTCTATTTAACATTTTTAATTTCTATTTTCTCTTTTTAAATTTTGTTAAGTAATATCCTGTTTTTATAATTTTCTAAATTAGTTTGTCACCTTAAGTAGTTGTAATAATTTTCTCAGAATTTTCTTTTTCCATTTAGTATTTATTAGATTTAATATTAGTTAATTTAGTAATTAATTAAAACTGTTAATTAAATTAAATCTGTATAAATTTGTTCTACAGTAGTACTTTTTTATATTTTTCCTGTAATCCTTGCATGATTTTAAGTTTGTAGTAATTTTTCTAGAATTGTTACTGTTCATTTGGTAATTCTTAGATTTAAATCCACCTCCTCCCAAATCTGAAACTGGGGATGCAGCTCCCGATCTCCGAACGATGGAGGAGCTGTGTCAGCCCACTATGCTGGGGAGGGGAGGACCCATTGCACCACTCACTATAAGTTCCACAGATTTTGGACTCAAGCACCACATGATCCAGCAAGTCCAGAATTCGTGTCAGTTCCACGGTTTACCGGGTGACGATGCAAATAAGCATCTCGATAAATTTTTGAACGTCACCCAGAGTATGAAGCAGAATGGTGTCACCGATGACGGCCTTCGCTTATACCTCTTCCCATATTCTCTCACTCATCATGCTACTGCCTGGTTTGATCGTCTCCCGAAGAATTCGATCCACACTTTTGATGAAATGGTTACCAAATTTTTAGCAAAATACTTTCCACCATCCATGGTAACTAAGCTGAGAAATGATATTAGCAACTTCCGACAGCTTCCCGATGAGTCCTTATTTGAGGCATGGGAACGCTATAAGCTTGCAATTAATCGATGTCCCAATCATAACATGCTTTTAGTCACCATCATAGATACTTTCTACAATGGTTTGACTCTCCGTCACCATGACACGATCAATGCTGCTGCTGGAGGGACCTTTATGAAAAGGACCCCCGAGGAGTGCTATGATCTCATTGAGAACATGACTGCCCACCACAATTTCTGGGACTCCTCAGCTGAGAGGAATGATTCATGTAAATCTGTCAATCCAGCCTCCTCTGAAATAGCTGCTCTCACTAGAAAGATGAATGACTTGTCCACTGCTGTGTTGAGAATGCATCAATCTAATCAGAACATCAATAATCAAGTCAGAGCTGTCAGTCACAGTTGTGAAACATGTAGTGGTCCACATCCTTATAATGAGTGCCCAGCCACCGGTGGCTTCACTCACGAGAACGTATATGCTGCTCAAGGTTCCTACAATACGGGGGGTAATTCTTACCAACCACAGGGGGACCGTAATCTCTTAAGCTATCGTTCCAACAATTTCCTCGGACCACCCGGATTTAATCAGTCTCAAAATCAAAATGGTCAAAACCGGAACCAAAATTTTCATCAAAACCAAAATCGAATGAACCAAGGTTTCAACAACCAAGGGAATTTCAATTCCGGTCATAACCAAGGCTTTCAAAACCAAGGAAATTTTCAAAGAAATCAAGGTCATGGTAATCAGGGTAATTTTCATCAGGGAAACAATTTTCAGGGTAATAACCAACATCATGGGAATTTTCAAAACAATCGGCCTCCAAATGTTCCTAACAATCATACTCAAGCCATTGTTCCTACTGGACCTTCATCTGATGAGTTGCTTAAGCAATTCATGAAGTCCCAAGAAGAAATGAACAAGTTGTTGGTCAATCAGATCTCCGAACTCAAGAAGTCTTTAAATGATCGACCCTCGGGCTCAGGAACACTTCCGAGCAACACGATCGCTAACCCGAGGGGCGATGTTAAGGCGATCACCACCCGCAGTGGAGTTTCATACAAAGGACCCACGGCTCCCGCTACCTCTTCTTCTCAAGTAGCGGAACGTGAACCTGAGGTTACCACGGACACGGTACTTCCTACTAATAACGGAGATACCGATGACGTCCACCCTCAAGTTGTCCCGGTCCCGAAACCCAAATCCAAACCTGGAGTTGTTTTTGAACCTCCAGTTGATCCCGTTGAAAAACAAAATCTCAAACCCTCGATTCCTTATCCATCACGTTTACAAGATCAAAAGCTCCGCGAGAAAGCTAGTCACCAACTGGACAAATTTTTCCAAATTTTTAAAGAATTACATTTTGACATTAGCTTCGCGGATGCTCTTCTTCTGATGCCCAAGTTTGCATCTACGATCAAAAATCTGTTAAATAACAAGGAAAAACTCTTCGAGATGGCAAAAACTCCATTAAACGAGAACTGCTCTGCAGTATTGTTGAAACAGCTTCCCGAAAAGCTGGGAGATCCCGGGAAATTCCTCATTCCATGCATTTTCCCGGGAATGGTTGAATGCTATGCCTTGGCCGATCTTGGTGCAAGCATCAACCTAATGCCTCACTCGGTCTGGAAGAAACTTTCTCTTCCGGCACTCACTCCTACCTGCATGACTCTCGAGCTTGCAGATCGCTCTATATCTCGTCCCCTCGGTATTGCTGAGGACGTATTCGTGAATGTAGGAAAGTTCAATTTTCCGGCAGATTTCGTGATTGTTGACTTCGATGCAGACCCGAGAGTTCCTCTCATTTTAGGGAGGGGATTCCTAAGAACGGGTCGTGCTCTGATCGATGTCTTTGATGAAGAGATCACTCTGCGTGTTGGTAATGAAGCCATCACATTCAACCTTGATCAAACCTCGAGATACTCTTCCAACTATGACTCCGCAGAAATTAACAGAATCGATGTCATCGATATTGCTTCGGAGGAGTATTCTCAGGAATTTCTTGGTTTCACCAATAATTCTTCGAGTGGCAATCCCACTCCTTCTTCTCAACCTATCATTGATAATTCTTTTCCTTCCCTAACTCCGTTTGAGGGAAGTGACTTCATCTTGGAGGAAATAGAGGCCTTTCTCAAGAATGATTCAATTCCCGAGGGAATTGATAATCAAGAGATTGACCCGGACAGGGATATACTTCTCCTTGAGAAGTTATTGAATGAAGATCCCTCCCACCCTCCCGTTCTTCCACAACAACTTCATAACGAGGAAATCAAGTCTGTTGAGAAAACCACTGATTTTCCTGAGGTTGAACTTAAGGACTTACCACCTCATCTCGAGTATGCATTTCTAGAGGGTGATGATAAATTACCCGTCATTATTGCTAAAGACTTAAAAGATGAGGAAAAAGCTGCTCTCATAAAGGTTCTAAAGTCACACAAGCAAGCAATTGCTTGGAAACTCTCCGACATCAAGGGTATTAATCCTGATTTCTGTACCCACAAAATCTTAATGGAGGATGACTTCAAACCAGCAGTTCAACAACAGAGACGGGTTAATCCTAAAATCCACGAGGTTATCAAACAAGAAGTTATCAAACTTCTTGATGCCGGGTTGATTTACCCTATCTCTGACAGTCCTTGGGTTAGCCCAATTCATTGCGTTCCTAAAAAGGGTGGCATTACTGTTGTCACAAATGAAGAAAACGAGTTGATTCCAACTCGATTGGTTACGGGATGGAGAGTATGCATTGACTACCGAAAGTTAAATGATGCCACCCGTAAAGACCATTTTCCTCTACCCTTCATGGACCAGATGCTCGAGAGATTAGCGGGAAACGAGTACTATTGTTTCCTAGACGGTTTCTCGGGTTACTTTCAGATTCCCATTGATCCAAAGGATCAAGAAAAGACTACCTTTACATGCCCATACGGAACTTTTGCCTACAGACGTATGCCTTTCGGCTTATGTAATGCTCCTGGCACGTTCCAACGATGTATGATGGCCATTTTCCACGACATGATCGGGAAAACTATGGAGGTCTTTATGGATGACTTCTCGGTCATTGGGAATTCTTTCCAATCATGCCTCTCCCATTTAGATGACATGCTTAAACGGTGTGAAGACACCAATCTTTGTCTAAATTGGGAGAAGAGCCACTTTATGGTCAAAGAAGGCATTGTCCTTGGCCATAAGATTTCTAAAAACGGGATTGAGGTCGACAGAGCCAAAGTCGATGTCATTGCTAAACTCCCTCATCCCACCACAGTTAAAGGTGTCAGGAGTTTCCTAGGTCATGCCGGATTCTATCGTCGATTCATACAAGATTTTTCTAAAATCGCCCGGCCTATGACACATCTTCTTGAAAAAGATGCTCCTTTCATCTTTTCTCCCGAGTGCATCGAAGCTTTTGAAACTCTCAAGAAAAAGCTTACAGAAGCACCCATCTTAGTTGCCCCCGATTGGGACCTGCCTTTTGAGCTCATGTGCGATGCAAGTGATTTTGCTATAGGCGCGGTCTTGGGGCAACGCAAAACAAAACACTTTCAGCCTATACACTATGCCAGTAAAACTATGAGTGAGGCTCAGAATCATTACACCACCACTGAAAAAGAATTATTAGCCGTGGTGTATGCTTTTGAAAAATTCCGGCCTTACTTAATCCTGACTAAATGCATAGTGTATACGGATCACTCGGCCCTGAAATATCTCTTTGCCAAACAAGATGCAAAGCCGAGATTACTCCGATGGGTTCTCCTCCTGCAAGAATTTGATATCATTATCCGTGATAAAAAAGGAGCTGAGAACCTAGCAGCTGATCATCTATCACGATTAGAAAACCCTCACCAGGATGTGTTCGAGAAAAAGGAAATAAATGAAACATTTCCTCTCGAAACACTCAATGCGGTTTCTTTTCGTGGTGACTCTACTACCCCATGGTTTGCAGACTTTGCAAATTACCATGCGGGTAACTTTGTTGTGAAGGGGATGACGTCCCAACAGAAAAACAAATTCTTTAAAGACGTCAAACATTACTTCTGGGACGACCCTTTCTTGTTCAAAATCTGTGCCGATCAAGTCATCAGGCGGTGTGTCCATGGCCAAGAAGCCATGGATATTCTTAAAGCTTGTCATGATGGACCCACGGGGGGACATCATAATCCAAACTACACCGCCAAAAAGGTGTTTGATTCGGGTTTCTACTGGCCCACGATCTATAAAGATGCCCAAGAGTTTGTCAAAGCTTGTGACGCTAATATTTCAAAGACTAACGAGATGCCTCAAAATGCCATCCAAGTCTGTGAAATCTTTGACGTATGGGGCATTGACTTTATGGGGCCATTTCCATCTTCTCTAGGAAACAAATACATACTCGTGGCTGTTGACTACTTATCCAAATGGGTTGAGGCGAAAGCATTACCCACCAACGATGCCCGAGTTGTTGTGAAATTTTTAAAATCTCTTTTTGCTAGGTTCGGTACTCCACGTGCCATCATTAGTGATCGTGGTACACACTTCTGCAATGACAAATTTGATAAAGTCATGCAAAAGTACGGTGTAACTCACCGTCTTTCCACTGCGTATCACCCCCAAACAAGTGGGCAGGTGGAGGTATCGAACCGTGGTATTAAGTGGATTCTGGAGAGGAAAGTAGGTGAAAACCTTGCCTCTTGGTCGAATAAACTGGATGATGCACTCTGGGCTTTCCGTACAGCTTACAAAACACCCATCGGGTGTACTCCTTACAAGCTTGTATACGGGAAGGCGTGTCATCTGCCGATTGAGCTTGAGCATAAAGCCTACTGGGCCTTGAAACATGCAAATTTCGATCTCCAGACAGCGGGTGATCACCGTAAAGTTCAGCTGAATGAATTAAATGAACTTCGGGATCAGGCATACGAGAAATCTTTGATCTTCAAGGAAAAGACAAAGAAGATACATGACTCCAAGATCAAAAACCGCGTTTTCAACGTTGGTGATCGAGTCCTTCTTTTCAACTCTAGATTAAAAATCTTCTCGGGCAAACTAAAAACCCGTTGGTCTGGCCCTTTCACTGTGACTAAAGTTTATCCATATGGTACCGTCGAA
>LBNU01020159.1:104040-142781 GCA_014162995.1 Artemisia annua | reverse complement strand
CCATTCGACAATCATAAGGTACGAACTGGAGATGGCTGTGTCTTCTGATGTGGTTGAGAATATACTTACAAGATCGGATGTCAAAGATCTTATTCGTTGCAAAAGCGTTTGTAAGTCATGGTATTCTTTGATATCAAGTCCTTATTTTACTAAAACTCATCTAAAACATAATATTTGCAATAGCAATAATAATGATGTTGGGCATACAAGGATAGCCATGCCAACATGTTGGAAAATACCTAATGATGATAATGTGACACGGTATCAAGACAATGATGCGTGGAAGGTTGTTGGTTCTTCCAACGGTCTTGTATGCGTCTTTTTCTCTCCTTGGATATTTAAAGATCCTCTAATAGTGCTAGTCAATCCCTGGACTAGAGAAGTGAGAGAACTGCCAATGGCACCCCTACTACCTAAAAAAATTGATTCGTGTGAAGTATGTGCGAGTTTTGCTTATGACTCATCCACCGATGATTACAAGGTTGTAATGGGGTACAAGAAGGAAAAAGTGGATGAGGCACTTGTTCAAGTTTTTTCATTGAAATCAAATACTTGGAAACTTATCGGACACGTCAACTATTGGTTCAATTATGGCATGCCTGGTGTTTTTCTCAATGGGGCACTTCATTGGTTTGCTTATCACAAAAAGACTAAACACAACTTTATTTCTGGCACGCCTAAGGTATTGCTTTCTTTTGATTTATCTCGGGAGGAGTTTAATGAAATCCCCATACCTGATGACTTTTTGGGTTCGAGGACTACATTGGGAATTTTCGAAGACAACCTATGCATATCTTGCGAAGAAAGTTGTCCTACCTATTATAGAATTTGGGTAATGAGAAACTACAATGTTAAACAGTTGTGGGAATTCTTGCCAAATGATTACAAGATGAAGTCTCATGATGCCGTACACTATATGAAAATATATGATTGCACTTCACCTAAGAAGAAGAGGATGACTTTCTATTGTGACGATCAAACACTTTTGTCAAGGTCTGGGAAACATATTAATGCCCCAATATTTGTGCAAAGCCTTCTATCTCCTTATATTAATAGTGAGAGACCAAGCCATGCGGGGAGTGCTAAGGTTGGTTTTCCTTATCATTTTGTTATATCACGTCCATTCCTTTTTAGTACAATATAATCTATAATATATGTTATCAATGACTATAGTATCTATGATACTTAGCTTGTTTATATAATTGAAATTGCTTTCCCATTGACCTCACTGTTTTTTGTTTGGATGAAATGAATCATCATTTGATTTTTTGTTTAATTCCACTTACTGTATATCACTAGAGCCCAAAAGGTGAAAAAAAGAAAAAAAAAATTAAGGAGTAATTGTTTTTCATACAATAGCTTGAAATGTACAAATAAATAACTGGTTATAATCTTTAATTATTTACTTTTTACTCGATCAATACTCGTCATAGAAGAGAGACCTACTTTTACCCTTGGTGAAGACGAATTAAGGAGTAATTGTTTTTCGTACAACAGCTTGAAATGCACATATGCGTAACAGGTTATAATCTTTATTTACTTTATACTCGATTGATACTCGTCATAGAAGAGATCGAGTCCTACTTTTACCCGTGGTGAAGACGAAGCTAATGTCTATAATTCTAAATATATGATTAGGAAAAAATACGTACACCCTACTTCATATTTGTATTATTTACAGGCTGCGTATTGATCAAAAGTCTTAGGATGACTTGACCATCAGACTTATTAATACACAAGTTTTATTTAGAGAAACCAAATTGTAAAATCGTCCCAAACTGGATTTTAAGGTGGGTTCTAGTTATAGTGTTACTTTAATGTCGTTTATTATAATGTAACAAGACAATAGATTACGTGCATTTCTGATCAATGAGTACTTAATGCCTATGCGTGACATTTCGTAATTTCAATGTCAATATCTAATTAATATTTTATTTCTATTTCCACTTGTGTAAAAATTTATTTTTACGTTTCACCCGATTTAGCGATTTTCGCGTTTCTAGCTTTTCATGAGCGGTGTTAGGATTACCTATCCGTTTTCATATCATAATTGGTTTAATATTCCATCATATACTCCTAATATTCAAAGATTTCTATATTTCACATTTTCTGTTTCGTTTCACTATTTTATCAAATTTTGGTAACAACTCGCGTTTTCAGCCTGCGTTTTCGGTTTTTAATTTCGTTTTAACACTCCGGAAAACTCAAGTCTCCCATGAAATATTAAAATTAGTCATTTTAACACTTCATAACAATTTCATAATATTTTTATAACACTTTTTCTAAAATTCATGTTTCCAGGTCACCTGGTACTGCGTAATTCGCGTTTTTAAGACCGTACGCTTGATTTAAATACCACAAACACACTATTACACCAAATATTAATCCAAGTTTAATAAGATATGATTTTTGGCTTGCCTTGGGACCCCATAACCATCCACCCCCATCAAACCCCATACCAACACTTATTCTTTCACTTATAATTTCAAGAAAAATCATCATACTCTTTATACATGCAGATCTCACCAAATCCAACTCCTCTTCCTCCTCCTTGTTACAGCTACGAATCACCATATCCACACCCCCATCTCTGTGATTTTTAATCATCAAAATAATCTCCATAACATTCCCTTGATGTCCCTTGAAGAAGATGGTGATTTGAATCGATGTTTAGAAGGTTTTCTTGAAGTTTCTTGGTGTTTTATTGAAGTTTTCTTGAAGTCTTCCTCAAGTCTATTAAGGAGTCATCTCTTCAGCCCTCAAGCTCATTTTTAAGCCTAGAAGAGAGGGGTTTCATTAGCTTTGGTGTCAAGTGGGTCGTTTTTATTCAAGCCCTAGATAGGTTGATTGTGATTTTCACTCCTAGTAAGCTATCTCATCATCTCCTTTTGATTCTTGTTCATTCAAATGAGTTTTTGTTATTCATTTATTTATGGTTTTACTTCAGTAAGTAAACCCTCTTGATGCTTAACATGTTATACTTGATTTATTAGGACCATAGCTTAAGGGTGATTGTGTTTGGGATAAGTTATGTTAGGGTTAGATTGAATTATTGATACAGAAATTAGTAGATCTACATTGTTGGAATGAAACGACCTTGATACAGTGGGTTATAAAATTTATAAAAAAATATACAGACCTAGTCACCTAGGTATATGTCTCAGAGTCATTTGTCAAAAAGGCTCACGACTAGAAGCGTTAGGATGATTAAACTATGAATTTATGGTAAAAAGGGTCAGATTCTGTATACTGTTGGCAAACGGGGGTTAAACCAAGTTTATTCCATAACTTTATGAAAACTAAATATGTAACCTGTACTAGAAAAATAGAGCTATCACCTCCAATTGGCCTCATTGTCATAGGACCTTTAGATTTCAAATGACAGCCGATACGGTAAGCCGTAAGTTTCAGTCACACTTTTCTTTAGGACAGGTCTGTGAAGAAAATTTATAAAATGTGGTTAGACCTGCAAATTTTTGAGTAAACTTATTTTTATAGTACACTAGGGACTTAAAGAAAGCTAGGGATATAAAGAACATAAAAATTGGACTTACGGTTTACTAGTAGTGATTTTTGTAATTCGGGAAAAGTTTCAGCCACTAGTAAAACTAGGGAAATGTGATGGGTAAACAACTCGGGAACTTAGCATTTTTGGAAACCATGACCATATGACTTGTGAAAACCCTTAGTATAATGCCTTGGCTGTATTAATCAAGTATAACAATGTGCATTCACTCTCTTATTCAATTAGCATTCATTTAGACACGTTTCTTGTTATAGGTAATTTCTAGTTTCGCTTCGACTCTTCGGTTGCCTTTATTCGTGCTCTTTCACTCCACTACTTAAGGTGAGTTTATAGCCTCGCCTTTACTTATTTAAATGTTTTATAAACCTCGCGAGGGATATACATGCTAGTTTTACAAACTGAATACAAGTAGTTTTTGGTATGCTTGACCCGATTACATGATTATAGACATTGAGTATTTCTTGCCAATTAAGTCTATGAATTATAGGCGTATAACAACGTGGCCCATTGTATTTTAAACTGAATTATCTTGTATTCAACTTATTACTTAATAAACTCTATGAATTCACTCAACTTTATCTTGACTTTTTAGCATGTTTTATCTCAGGTCCGTAAATGTTTAATGCTTGGATGGGCGGCGCAAGGATATGGATATCGACAAGGATGCCCATGTTTTAAATTCACATTCGAATAAAAACCTGAACTTTTAAACTTATGTATTTCTAAACTTATTTGCTTTTGGACATTTATGTCAATTGAACTTTGGGACCTTCTTTTGTTTGACTCTGACATTATCGAATGTGAAATTTTATTATAAATGTCTCAATTTTGAGTTCGTTTACTATACTTGTACTATGTGACTAATACATAGCACCCCATGATGTATTCCGCTGCGTTCTGAAAATAGGGGTGTTATACTATGCATCATATGTAAATTTGATATTGATCTTAGTTGGGCCTCTTTTAGATACTTTGCATAGGTTGCTGAACGAGAGTGCCATCAGATGCGTGTATTTGAGAGGAGAAAATATTGGATGTCTAATGAGGATTTTATTTTATTGTATATTTACCCTAGAACTCTAGAAGTTGTATCCAGTTTAGAATTGGCACACATGCTCCTGATTTAATCTTCGAAACTTTCAGGAATTGAGTAGGATTAGGGAAGTTTATTGCGGGAAGGTGGACAGAATGAGAAATCTTATTTGCGCGAAGGTGTTGAGACTAAGAGGAAAAAAAGACAGAGGAGGGAGGTAAACATCATGTCTAAGGTGGTACAACTTATACAATAAGTTTTGCCCGGTTTAGAACTTGTTATTTAATAACCATTTTTTTTTTGGAAAATTCATATGCAGGAAAAGAGAGCGATTGCGGAAATCCTTAGTAAAGAAGAGAAAGGTGGTGGGAAGAATACGAGAAAGAGGAACAAGTAAACAAACACATTTCGAAGTAGAAGACGGTCTCGTGTTTCTTAATACGTACAGTTTGTTATTGCTGGATCAATAAATTAATAGACGAGTGTCTTGTGTTTTGAAACTATTTGCATCCTTATTTGTAGTCCTTTTGGTTTCCTAGAAATGGAATAAAGCTTTGAAACGGTTTCGTTATAAATCATATGCATCTTTCTTAATTTGCCAAGCCTCTTTTACTGAAAAGTAGTCCATGATGAGTTTAATTAAATTGTGTGCATCCATAAACTTGCATGAGCAAACCATGGTAGGCTAAGTTACTCAATAAGAGTTAACAAATATTCTGCTATATCTAAACATGGAACTGAAGTTCGTGACGACCCAGTGAGCAACTGCAAGTATTCTGTACAATCGGAGAGCATAGACCGAACTCAGAAACAAGTATGGAACAAAAATACAAAATGATTGAGAATTTAGAAGCTCAAGTAACCCTTAACGTAAAGACTGAAACTACCTACTCGATACTAGAATTTTTGGACACATTTTAAAATTACTATGAATGATTTAAATATCTTGGAGATCATGCAGTTGTATCATCACCAGCTGCTTGCAGACCGGCTAGTAATTAGCCTCAGTTCATTCCGCAATATTAATTCATCAACAAGTGTGTTAATTTAAACTTCCAATTAATACTAATATCAGTCCTTCCCGACCTGTTTATAATCAACATATATTAATCTATACGATAAGTGCATTCATGCAAAGTTTCTAGAATTTACAGAGTTTAAAAGAGTAGCACAGCTATAATATGACATTAATTTTACTTAATTTGCCACCAGGAATTTACCTTGGTACAATGTCTTAAGATATACAGCTTTACAGAAGAAACTAATACCATGATGACCAAAATAACCCGTTAGATGGGGACATATTTTGACTTTATTCAAGAACGTTATAGGAGATTGATTCACATGCCCAATCACAACAATGTACTTCATAAGATTGGCATTGCAAACATATGTAATAAGTATGATCGTAAACTATAAATTTTGAATAAATAGTTTTAGTTATGATCTGAATGTAATCTATACTATTTATAATGGAGGAATGACTCTCTCTCCAAAAAAATTAAGATTTACAAAAAAGGATGCAAAGTTTACAACACTTTAAAACATGGAATTTTCATAATTACAACAAGCAAAGCATTGTGTACAACAAAAACAAGCATGAATCGAAATTCAGACCAAAATCCTTAGAATTATACATTAATAGCATTAAAAACACCCCTACACAAAAAATTACAACCATTTAAGCACAATGTATAACAGTATAACCCTCCATTAAAACCCATCCATTAATACACAATTTAATCAAAAATTGATGTGACAATTATAGTCCAAGGCAATACGAAGGAAGTACGTATTCCCGGGTCGTGGTCCCAACGAAGGTATGAATGGAATTTCGGTTCGAGTTGTGATTGTATGAATTGAATAGTGAAAGGATAAAAGATATATTTGGATTTTATAACTACGATACAAACATAAACTAAAAGGCAACAATAAAGTATATAAGACAAGCACGTAAAACACAAATAACCTAAACGCAATCTAATCTAAAAGCTAGTCGCAAGTAAGTATTCTAAAACTAATTATACTAATAGTAAACCAACAAATATACTAATCAATAAAGGCAACTAGATTATTCTAAAAAATGATTTAAAGATATATATGGGAAATATGTTTGCCAAGTGACGTAAATAAGCTCATTAAGTGTGGACTAAGGTTTGATGACGAATTATTTTTCTTAAACAAGATTATTTCCTCACAACGTTGGTTTATTTTGCAAACAATCCTTTAAAAAGAAAATAATTACTAGATGTGTAATTTGATTATTTTCCGGCTTTTGCCCTTCAAATAATAAAATTCCAAATCTAAATAATTTTTTCAATTATTAATCACAATCCTTTTTATAAATCCACACTTAAATCACATATCCGTATCACTTAGCAAACATTAACAAACTACTCGCTACACATATCTATTATCAAATAGGCAAACATCTCAATTACAACTCACTAATCATATAAAATAGATCTACTCAATAAGCATATCAATTAAACTAACAAATTATCAAACAAATATTATCATATTTATAAACTAATATTCTAAAAGTGAAAAGGATGAGAGAATAGAACCCGATCTAAGAGATGAGACGAATTTAACCACCCGATTTTATAAACTTGTCAAATTATAAAGTTTATTTCTTTAATAGTTTTAATTTCACCAAGTAGTAAATAAAGTTTTTGACTTTAATCACTAATTAGCTTCATAAAAACTATAAAAGCTATAAGCTTTATTAATAAGCAAGCTTATAAAACCCTTAAGCTCCACGCCTAATGTTGAAGGATGATGAAAAACTAAGAAAAAATCAAAACTTTATCAAATGTTAGAACAAAATATGCAATAATATGAATCAAATAAGCTATGGAAGAGCTTATTGATTTAAAAAGTACTAAACTTCAAGTGAAATAAACTAAGAAAACCTAAAAGTTTAAAACTTTATGATAAAAACCTAATAGATCTAAGCTAAATATGCTATTTTTATAAGAAAAACTAATAAAAGTGCAAACTTTTTATGAAATTAGTATTAAAACTATTTAGATCTAATATAATAAACTAATAGATGACTTTATATAAAAGAAAAACTAATAAAAATCAAATATTTTTTGGTTTTTTATAAAGTAATTTGTAAAACAAATATTAGATCTAAGTTTATAAAAGCTTTAAAAACTAAGTAGTAAAAGAGTGTTTATTAAAGAAAAAACTAGATCTAAATAAGCCACTAAAAACTATTAAGCTAAATTAGATTTTTAGAGGAAAGTAAAAGAAAATAAAAGAAAGAGATGAGAAGTAAAAGTTAGATTAAGCTAAGTTGGATCCACAATAATCATCTTCATTGAAATAAGCAAAAATATTTAATACAAATTAACTCTTGAAATAAGTTTGAACAATACAAAAGAAATAAACCTCTAAAATCTACTCCTATTTTAACTAAATACTGCTACTACTATGAAAATAATAAAAAGTGTGACTGAAATATGTGAAGAGAATGAATGAATTCCATCTCTTGGATCGGGTGCTATTTATAGCCAATGATTGGGTCTAGATCCTTCCAAAATATTGCCAACACACAAAGGACACATGGCATGATGTAATTGGCTGCTGTATTAAAAATTGCGTCGTGATAGGTGATGTGGCGGTCATCGATTGGCTTGTACTAGTGGAGATGAATGGTAGCAGACGAATGAGACAAAAGCAAGCTAAGGCTCCCTTCACCAAAATATACAACTATTTAATCACAATGTACAAGCTAATTAGACTTCCAAAATATAAGCCAAACACTAACATAAATCTAAGAAAACTTTTGCTT
Source organism: Artemisia annua (assembly GCA_014162995.1). Classification (NCBI taxonomy): domain Eukaryota; kingdom Viridiplantae; phylum Streptophyta; class Magnoliopsida; order Asterales; family Asteraceae; genus Artemisia; species Artemisia annua. The sequence continues at coordinate 134,420 of LBNU01020159.1, read as the reverse complement.
CAAACAAATTCCGAAACATAAAAAATTTAAAAAAAAAAAAAAAAGAAAAAAGAAAAAAAGAAAGATGTTTGGTTGTATAGTTTTATCAATTGTTTATAAGATCTTTTCAACAAACCTATCATTAATCTTTTGAAACCAAGAAAAGGCAAACAAAAATTCGAGCAACATTACTTACTCGAGACCTTTGAACAAGATCTTAGCCAAATATCTCCACAAGAACAAACATTATAAGCGATCCGAACCTGTTGGTAATCGAATTTATCAGTGTATTGACAGACCACTGAGTTTTATCGTCACCTTGCTTAAACCTACTTTAAAAAAAACATTTGTACAATTTAAAAAAAATAAAGGTAAATAAATAAATAAACAACCCTTCAAAAGAACAAATGAAAACCTCCTTGTTCGATAAAAAAATGGTTTCCTGTCAAAAGGAATGAACCATAAATCGGTTCATGCTTGTCGAGCATTTCCAAATAGTAAGGTGATGTTAGAAAACGAGATTCTAACCATGTGATTAATCCTTAGACAATATATGACATTATTGTGAGAGAGTAGGTAGGATAAATAATGTTGATGCAGAGAAAAAATGTGTTTAGGTAGACAAATAAACCCTATATTGAGCAATGGGCTTTTGTAAAATTTTATGGAGAAATGGACTTATATGGTTCTTTTTAATTGGTTCAACAGAAAAAATGGGCTTATATGCTGTAATACTTCTCTTTCCATTAAATTATAATCATTTTTTTTATAGATATAATATGATGTATGTCATAAAATGTAATGTGCATATTTACACAAGTTATAGATATTGATGACAACATTTTAATGTTTTCTTGCCTCTATAATGTTACTATGTATCTTTATATTATTCTCGCATCACACGAGTCATCTAATCGAGACCTTTGAACAAGATCTTAGCCAAATATCGCCACAAGAACAAACATTATAAGCGATCCGAACCTGTTGGTAATCGAATTTATCAGTGTATTGACAGACCACTGAGTTTTATCGTCACCTTGCTTAAACCTACTTTAAAAAAAACATTTGTACAATTTAAAAAAAAATAAAAGTAAATAAATAAATAAACAACCCTTCAAAAGAACAAATGAAAACCTCCTTGTTCGATAAAAAAGTGGTTTCCTGTCAAAAGGAATGAACCATAAATCGGTTCATGCTTGTCGAGATTCTAACCATGTGATTAATCCTTAGACAATATATGACATTACTGAGAGAGAGTAGGTAGGATAAATAATGTTGATGCAGAGAAAAAATGTGTTTAGGTAGACAAATAAACCCTATATTGAGCAATGGGCTTTTGTAAAATTTTATGGAGAAATGGGCTTATATGGTTCTTTTTAATTGGTTCAACAGAAAAAATGGGCTTATATGCTCTAATACTTCTCTTTCCATTAAATTATAATCATTTTTTTTATAGATATAATATGATGTATGTCATAAAATGTAATGTGCATATTTACACAAGTTATAGATATTGATGACAACATTTTAATGTTTTCTTGCCTCTATAATGTTACTATGTATCTTTGTATTATTCTCGCATCACACGAGTCATCTACTATTTTTTTTATGATATAATCCGCCATTTATCTTAAATTGTTCCATTCTAAAATTCTCACACTTTTAAAGTTAATTCATAAAAAACTTATAGTAAAAAAAAAAAAAAAAAAAAAAAAAAAAAAAAAAAAAAAAAAAAAAAAAAAAAAAAAAAAACTCATTCATCGCTAAAAAATTTAGTTCCTGGGTACCCGCGCAGTTATTGTGACAAAACAAGTTTCCTGTTATTTTAACTTAAACTTGTCAATGTTATTCAATTTTAACATTTTACGTTCTAAATCATGTTATTATTCTCTGGTTTTATTTGATTAAATGTCTAAAGTTAAGTGTGACCTGAATTCGGGGTAACCAATAAATTTTGAACAGTAAAATAAATTACCCGCCAAGTGATCCATAATTTAAATTTCAAAACTAAACAAATTGAACTGCCCGGTTTACACCAAAGAGAAAATTAGTGAATTATTTAGAACTATACAAAGCCAGATACTTATCTTTGGGCTTTGCTAAACGTAAACGCAAAAGCTTTTCTTTTCCACACCATAAGCCACACGTACCCCACTTCCTAAATTATCTTAAACATCGTTAATAAGCAACGCATCTCTAAGATGAACCACTTGGGTAATCGTAGTCCCTTGTGTAATCATTAGCATTTTTGGATATCGTATGACATTTGACATAACTCAAGGACCAACGGTGTAATTTACTCTAAAAGATATAATACAATATAATATATCATGATAGACTTGCTACAATATTTGTAGCCAATTAGCTACAACTATTCACAAAAATACACATACAATGAATTAGAGACCTACATAACAAAATTAGGAACCCACAAGAAGAATCATGACCTACATTTATATCATAAAATTATAGCCAATTAGCTACAAAAAATTGTCGTCGGTATATTCTCATAATATAATTATCAAGGATTTTTCTAACTTGTGCCCTAAGAGCACAAGTTAAGCACACTAAACGGACATCGGGACCCACAGAAAAGGGCACAAGGATTCACAAAAAAGTACAGTTTTTGTGGATCCCTATGTCCTTTTCTATGGGTCTCGGTGTCCTTTTAGTGTGTTTAACTTGTGCCCCTGGAGCACAAGTTAGACAAACCCAATTATCAATTAAATTTAGAGAAAATTCCCAAACTAGTAAAAAAAAAGTTGAGTGGTCCATAACTTGGTCATCAATGACACCCTTTTCCCATTTTGGTCATACTAGACGCCACTTAAATTGTGACACGTGTTAAAATTTTGATAGAGTTGAGAATGACAAAAAAAATACAAAAATTGTACTTTTTTGTACTTAAAAAAATACATTAGAATGACACGTGTTAAAATTTAGATAGAGTTGAGCAATTGATAGAAAAAACGTTCATTCGTGACCAAATCATAGACCACTCAAAGTTTGTTTTTACTAGTAGGGAATTTTCTCTTAAATTTATTACTGTACAAAAGTCTCACTTATCCCTCCCACATTTTCACTTTTCCCCGTGAAAAAAATCCCCATTTTCCACCCACCAAACAAATCTGCCATCACTCCTCCACCGTTCAAACTCCATCACTTTCATCAAGGTCTAATTCATTTTTACTTTTCTTTATTAGGTGGAATTCAAGCTTTACCATAACTTGCTTTGGTAATTTTTAATGTATTATTTTGCCATAGAATTTGACCTGATTTTGATTAATAATTCTAAGTCGTAATGATTTGATGTGAGCTTTTTAATGATTAGCTGAACAAGTTAGATTTTGACTAATACTTCATATCTATACTACTGTATAAATCATTTAAGTCGTGGGCTCCACTAAAAATTAACATAATGAGCTCCGATTAGTGACATGTGTGTCTCAACTAAAAAATCACCTTTATTTTTAAATTGAAATTTCTTTTGATCTATTTATTTTTTTAATGATTTAATTTCACCATATTTTCTAAAATTTTTTGCTAAATAATTCATCCATTTTGATATATTTTTATAAATTTTTAGTTTTTGCATTTTTAATGGGTTGTTTTGATTCAAATTTTTACAACTTTAACCTTTATTTGAATCAATACAAACTTTCATTAAAATTATAACTTTTGGGGGAGATTTTGACGGGTAAAAAATTGTGAGGGTCTTTATGCGAGAATAATAATGTCACGGGAAAGTTACGAGAAACTCAAACAAACACATACAACGAACACATATACTTTCGGAGTGTTGTGTAACGAATTCACTAAGCGGGTATGGAATCGTGGGAGAGTTGGATTAACAATTCATTCATTATATTTCTATTATAACTATATTTTTTTCGCCGCCGCTGTGCGCGGATATCCAGCTAGTGCTTTGAAATTAGTCGTAATCATTTGTTTTCAATGAGACAAAATGTTGTTGTTAATGTTACTAACAAAGTATTTGTTTTAATAGTTGCCGTAACAAATTATCATTTATAGGCTCTGGTGAATACGATTCGTTTCTATCTGCTTTGCTGATTATGTTAACTTAACGCAAAAAACTATATAATAGAAATAGTTACGGATCACAGTAAGATTTAAGTACAATCGGCGGTATTGAAATGCAGCTAATTCCTAGTGCCGTCTTAGTGGTATTTATTGTAGCAGGTTGCTCATATAAGCTAGATTCATCATCATGTATAATCTAGCTGAAAATTAATATTAGATGTATTTGATCACCTAAAGACACTCTTCTTTTCAAAACTATGAAACTGAAAACCAACATGCATTACCAAAAACCATTAGAATTTAAAAACGAGCGAAAACTATTTGTTACCACCGCCAACAACCCAATTAAAGCCCAGATATATAAAACCCCACCATATACCAAGATGAAAGATAAACATGTAACTCTTGTAGAAAATGGGTCAAACGGATGCTGAGTTTTTTACTCATATTTTTATTTATAGTGTCATCTCGTTGACTCTTGTTTCAAATACCATTGTCAATCATTAGGTAGTAGGTACGAACTGAAGATGGCTGTGTCTTCTGATGTGGTTGAGAATATACTTACAAGATCGGATGTCAAAGATCTTCTTCGTTGGAAAAGCGTTTGTAAGTCATGGTATTCTTTGATATCAAGTCCTCATTTTACTAAAGCTCATCTAAAACATAATATCTGCAATAGCAATAATAATGATGTTGGGCATACAAGGATAGCCATGCCAACATATTGGAAAATACCTAATGATGATAATGAGACACGGTATCAACGCAATGATGCGTGGAAGGTTGTTGGTTCTTCCAACGGTCTTGTATGCGTCTTTTTCTCTCCTCGAATATTTAAAGATCCTCTAATATTGCTAGTCAATCCCTGGACTAGAGAGGTGAGAGAACTGCCAATGGCACCCCTACTTCCCGAAAAAATCGAGTCGTATGAAGTTACTCAAGTTAGTGCGAGTTTTGCTTATGACTCATCCACCGATGATTACAAGGTTGTAATGGGGTACAAGAAGAAAAAAGTGGATGAGGCACTTGTTCAAGTTTTATCATTGAAATCAAATACTTGGAAACTTATTGGACACATCAACTATTGGTTCCAATATGGCAAGCCTGGTGTTTTTCTCAATGGGGCACTTCATTGGTTTGCTTATCACAATAAGATTAAACATAATATTATTTCTGGCACGCCTACTGTATTGCTTTCTTTTGATTTATCTCGGGAGGAGTTTAAAGAAATCCCCAAACCTGATGACTCAAGATATAATGATGGGTATACTACATTGGGGATTTTCGAAGACAACCTATGCATATCTTGTGAAGACGGTTGTACTTCCTATTATAGAATTTGGGTAATGAGAAACTACAATGATAAACAGTCGTGGGAATTCTTGCCAAATGATTACAAGATGAAGTCTCATGATGCCGTACACTATATGAAAATATATGATTGCACTTCACCTAAGAAGAAGAGGATGACATTCTATTGTGATGATAAAACATGTTTGTCAAGGTCTGGGAAACATATTATTGATGCCCCAATATTTGTGCAAAGCCTTGTATCTCCTTATGTTAATTGTGATAGACCTAGTCATGCGGGGAGTGCTAAGGTTTGTTTCCTTATTATTTTGTTATTTCACAGTCCTTTCTTTTTTAGTACAGTATAATCTATATTATACGTAATCAATGACTATAGTATTTATGATACTTGTTTTATATAACTGAAAGTGCTTTCCCATTGACCTCATGGTTTGGATGAATGGAATCATCATTTTGTTTTTTTGTTTAATTCCACTTACTATCACTAGTTCCCAAAAGGCCAAACAAGACATATTAAGTAGTAATCGTTTTTCATACAATAGCTTGAAATGTACATATACGTAACAGGTTATAATCTTTATTACTTTTTACTCGATCAATAATCATCAAAGAAGAGAGTCCTACTTTTACCCTTGGTGAAGACAAAAGCTAATGTCTATAACTCAAAATATATGATAGGAAAAAAAGATAAACACTACATATTTGTATTATGAACACGTGGCATATTGATCAAAAGTCTTAAGATGAATTAACTAGTTTCTAGATTTAGGAATTAGAAAATCAGACTTACTAATACGCAAGTTTAATTTAGAGAAACCAAAATGTAAAATCGACCCAAACTGGATTCTAAGGTGGGTTCTAGTTATAGTGTTATTTCAATGTCCTTTTTTATAATGTAGACAATAGATTACGTGCATTTCTGATCAATGAGTACTTAATGCGTATGCATCATATGTAAATTGAATATTGACTCTTTTATATACTTTGCATAGGTTGCTGAACGAGAGTGCCATCAGATGCGTGTATTTGAGAGGAGAAAGAAATGTTATTGGATGCAATCTAATGAGGTAAAATGATTTTATTTTATTGTATCTTAGAAGCTGTCCCAAGTTTAGAATTGGCACTCCTGCCCCTGATTTAATCTTGAAACAATTTCAGATTTAAACCTTGTTATTTAATAACCATTTTGTAACTTTTTTTGGAAAATTCATATGCAGGAAAAATTTAGGATTGAGAACATTTATTGGCGGGAGGGTGGACAGAATGAGAAATCTTATTTGCGTGAAGTTGATGAAACTAAGAGGAAGAAAAGAAAGAGGAGGGACGTAAACAACATGTCTAAGGTACAACTTATACAAGTTTTACCCGGTTTAAACCTTGTTATTCAATAACCATTTTGTAACTTTTCTTGGAAATTTCATATGCAGGAAAAGTGAACAATTGTGGAAATCCTTACTAAAGAAGAGAAAGGTGGTGGGAAGAATACAAGAAAGAGGCACAAGTAAACAAACAAATTTTGAAGTAGAAGACCGTCTCGTGTTTTTTAATGCGTACAGTTTGTTATTGCTGTACTGGATCAATAAATTAATAGATGAGTGTACGTCTTGTGTTTTGAAACTATTTTTATCCAACTCATGCCTAACTCAATGAGTCAATGACTATCCTCATTTGTAGTCCTTTTGTGTTTATAAAGGTTTAAAACCATTTCTTCAAATCCATATGCATCTTTCTTGCCAAGACTCCTTAATTGTAATTCTGTAAAGTAGTCCATAAGTTTACAAGTATCTGCTCTGACCTTCTTGAGAAAACCATGGTAGGCGAAGTTACTCTAGAGTAAGAGTTGACAAATGTTCTGCTATATCTAAACATGTAAATAAAGCTTGTGATGATCCGATGAGAAACTGGAAGTATTTTGTACAATCAGCGAGCAAAGACCAAACTTGTAAACCAGTATGGCAGAAAATGATTGACAATTCAAAAGCTCAAGGCACCCAATCCTACGTTACATTTTGGCCGTCTTTATACATGGCAAAGACTGAAACTACCTGTTCTCCGGCCATACTAGAACTTGAGTGTGCACCAGGTGCTTACAGGCCGCCAATTAATCAACCTCGTACCCAATATCGTTGTTATGGGTTTGGGGTTTTCCTGTGGAACCTTAGAAGTTTTGTGTTTCAGTGAAAAGGAACCTTTTATTATATTCATTACTGAAACATGAATAACAAGCAGTACATTCATTACAGAAATGTCGCATACATAATATTTGCATCAACTACACCAAAATATAAACTTAAACAACCAAACCCTAGAACCCAAAACCATTACCCCTGTCACAAACCTACAAACTAGGGGTGTTATTCGGGTTGACCAGGTCGGGTTCGGGCCAATCGGGTCGGGTCACTTCAGGTCAATGCTCAAAAAAACATACCCGAACCCGACCTTGTTTAGAACTTGGTCACTTGGGTCGGGTCAATTTGGGTTCGGGCCAACTCGGGTTCGGGCCTAGGCCGTTTAAAAATGATACGCTTTTGGTGTTCAAACTTGAAATACATAAAAATTAGAAAGAAAAAAATTCCAACTCGGGTCACTCGGGTTGACCCGAGCCCAAGTAAGATACATATATTAAACCCGAACCCGACCTTGTTTAGAACTCGGGTCAATTCGGGTTCGGGTCGGGTCAGCACCTTGCAGACATATCGCCTCTTCTCATGAATATGAACATGCGTTTCAGCCAACATGATCCTCAAATGACTTACCTTCTCCAACTTGCTTACTAACAAACTTCCTAACCAACTTGCTTTCTAACAAATTAATTTTGAAATCTTTCTATAATAAGCAAGAAAAAAGTCCGAATTTTAAGCCTTTCTAATTATATAATAGTCCCAAATGCATTATAATTACTAGAAGGGTGCCCGCGCAATGCGGGGTGGATACCACATAGTCCCCAAAACATAAACCGAACATAACTCCATTCAAATATGCAATGTATACTTACAGCAGAAATTTGGGTCGGTTGATGGGGTTTGTTTGAGGAGTAGTGGATGGGTGGGGGTCTGATTCTTCAAAATTAGCATAGGGAGGTAGAGTGGTGGAAAGTGGTTGTTTGGGTGGTTATAAATTATGTGTAGTTGTCATAATTAGTAATAAAAAGTTTGAATTTTAAGTCTTTCTAGGTGTAGAATAATCTCAAATGTATTATAATATAGTATAGATAATGTAGTATAGATAATGTAGTATAGACTAATTGATTTTTTTTTAAATAAATGTTTCTTCATAATATAATTATATTATCAATTAAATTTATTAGAAAATTGTCATTTATTGTGGATCCCTCACACATTTTCACTTTTCCCTCTGAAAAAAAAAAATAAAAATCCCCATTTATTCCACCCACCAAACATATCCGCCATTACTCCTCCACTGTTCAAACTCCATCACTTTCATCAAGGTCTAACTCATTTTTATTTTTCTTTATCTGTGTACCTTGTTTTACCCTAACTTGCATTAGTGTTTTGTTGGCTAATTTTTAATTTCACCTTATTTTAATGATGTGAGCTTTTTAATGATTAGTTGAACAAGTTAGATTTTGACTAATACATCATATGCTTTGAAATTAGTCGTATCCATTTGTTGACTAATACATCATATGCTTTGAAATTGNCTAACCAACTTTCTTTCTAACAAATTAGTTTTGAAATCTTTCTATAATAAGCAAGAAAAAAGTCCGAATTTTAAGCCTTTCTAATTATATAATAGTCCCAAATGCATTATAATTACTAGAAGGGTGCCCGCGCAATGCGGGGTGGATACCACATAGTCCCCAAAACATAAACCGAACATAACTCCATTCATATATGCAATGTATACTTACAGCAGAAATTTGGGTCGGTTGATGGGGTTTGTTTGAGGAGTAGTGGATGGGTGGGGTCTGATTCTTCAAAATTAGCATAGGGAGGTGGAGTGGTGGAAAGTGGTTGTTTGGGTGGTTATAAATTATGTGTAGTTGTCATAATTAGTAATAAAAAGTTTGAATTTTAAGTCTTTCTAATTATAGAATAATCTCAAATGTATTATAATATAGTATAGATAATGTAGTATAGACTAATTGATTTTTTTTTTTTAAATAAATATTATCAATTAAATTTATTAGAAAATTGTCATTTATTGTGGATCCCTCACATTTTCACTTTTCCCTCTGAAAAAATAAAAATAAAAATCCCCATTTATTCCACCCACCAAACATATCCGCCATTACTCCTCCACTGTTCAAACTCCATCACTTTCATCAAGGTCTAACTCATTTTTATTTTTCTTTATCTGTGTACCTTGTTTTACCCTAACTTGCATTAGTGTTTTGTTGGCTAATTTTTAATTTCACCTGATTTTAATGATGCGAGCTTTTTAATGATTAGTTGAACAAGTTAGATTTTGACTAATACTTCACATGCTTTGAAATTAGTCGTATCCATTTGTTTTCAATGAGACAAAATGTTTTTGTTAATGTTACTAGAAAGAAGTAAAATAGAAAAAGATATCGGCTATGTTTGGCACAAAGCTTTTTGGAGCTTTTTTGGGCAATGAGCGGTGAACAATGAGCTTTTTGATTTTTAGTGTTCGTTTGGCATGAGAGTTGTGGGCTTTGCTATTTTTTAGGAAAGCTCTTTTTCCCAATGCTTCTTTATGAACCTGTGAGCTTTTTTAGCTACTGCTCACAACTACTACTCACAGCTCACTGCTACTGCTCATTGCTACTGCTCACAGCTACTTTTGCCAAACATAGCCATTATCGAGGGTTGCACGTAATTAAAAACAACACCTTTTGAAAACAAATTACCCTTCGTGACTCAAAATCGGGTGTAGCACGTGGGTCCGCCCATGCAAACAAGGCATGTTGCTATTATAGGCTCTGGTGAATACGATTAGTTTCTATCTGCTTTGCTGATTATGTCAACTTAAGGCAAAAAACTATATAGTAGAAATACTTACGGATTACAGTAACATTTAAGTACAATCAGCATTCAGCAGTACTGAAATGCAGGTAATTCCTAGTGCCGTCTTTGTGGTATTTATTGTAGCAGGTTGCCCATATAAGCTAGGTTCATTATCATGTATAAAACGGGTCAAACGGATGGTGGTTTTCACCATTCCTGTTTTTGTGGGATGCCGAGTTTTTTACTCATATTTTTATTTATAGCGTCATCTCGTTGACTCTTTGTTTCACATACCATTCGTCAATCATTAGGTACGAACTGAAGATGGCAGTGTCTTTTGATGTGGTTGAGAATATACTTACAAGATCGGATGTCAAAGATCTTCTTCGTTGGAAAAGCGTTTGTAAGTCATGGTATTCTTTGATATCAAGTCCTCATTTTACTAAAGCTCATCTAAAACATAATATCTGCAATTGCAATAATAATGATGTTGGGCATACAAGGATAGCCATGCCAACATATTGGAAAATACCTAATGATGATAATGAGACACGGTATCAACGCAATGATGCGTGGAAGGTTGTTGGTTCTTCCAATGGTCTTGTATGCGTCTTTTTCCCTCCTCAAATATTTAAAGATCCTCTAATATTGCTAGTCAATCCCTGGACTAGAGAGGTGAGAGAATTGCCAATGGCACCCCTACTTCCCGAAAAAATCGAGTCTTATGAAGTTAGTGCGAGTTTTGCTTATGACTCATCCACCGATGATTACAAGGTTGTAATGGGGTACAAGAAGAAAAAAGTGGATGAGGCACTTGTTCAAGTTTTATCATTGAAATCAAATACTTGGAAACTTATTGGACACATCAACTATTGGTTCCAATATGGCAAGCCTGGTGTTTTTCTCAATGGGGCACTTCATTGGTTTGCTTATCACAATAAGATTAAACATAATATTATTTCTGGCACGCCTACTGTATTGCTTTCTTTTGATTTATCTCGGGAGGAGTTTAAAGAAATCCCCAAACCTGATGACTTGTTGGATTCGTGGACTACATTGGGGATTTTCGAAGACAACCTATGCATATCTTGTGAAGACGGTTGTACTTCCTATTATAGAATTTGGGTAATGAGAAACTACAATGTTAAAAAGTCATGGGAATTCTTGCCAAGAGATTACAAGATGAGGACTCATGATGCTGTACGCTATATGAAAATATATGATTGCACTTCACCTAAGAAGAAAAGGATGACATTCTATTGTGATGATCAAACAGTTTTGTCAAGTTCTGGGAGACATATTATTGATAACCCAATATTTGTGCAAAGCCTTCTGTCTCCTTATATTAATAGTGAGAGACCAAGCCATGCGGGGAGTGCTAAGGTTGGTTTTCCTTATCATTTTGTTATTTCACGGTCCTTTCTTTTGAGTACAATATAATCTATAATATACGTGACCATTGACCTCATGGTTTTTTGTTTGGATGAAATGAATCATCATTTGATTTTTTGTTTAATTCCACTTACTATATATCCCTAGCGCCCAAAAGGCGGAAAAAAAATTACGGAGTAATCATTTTTCATACAATAGCTTGAAACGTACATATAAGTAACAGGTCATAATCTTTATTTACTTTTTACTCGGTCAATACATGTCATAGAAGAGAGTCCTACTTTTACCCTTGGTGAAGACGAAACTAATGTATATAAATCTAAATATATGATTAGGAAAAATAAGTACACCCCTACTTCATATTTGTATTATGGACAGGCTGCATATTGATCAAAAGTCTTAAGATGACTTGACCATCAGACTTACGAGTATTAATACACAAGTTTTATTTAGAGAAACCAAAATGTAAAATCGACCCAAACCGGATCTAAGTTGGGTTCTAGTTATAGTGTTATTTTAATGTCCTTTTTTATAATGTAGACAACAGATACGTGCATTTCTGATCAATGAGTACTTAATGCCTATGCATCATATGTAAATTACTAAATTTGATATTGATCTTAGTTGGGCCTCTTTTATATACTTTGCATAGGTTGCTGAACGAGAGTGCCATCAGATGCGTGTATTTGAGAGGAGAAAATATTGGATGACTAATGAGGTAAAATGATTTATTTTATTGTATATTACCCTAGAACTCTAGAAGTTGTACCCAGTTTAGAATTGGCACTCCTGCTCCTAAATTTAATCTTCGAAACTTTCAGGAATTGAGTAGGATTAGGGAAGTTTATTGGCGGGAAGTTGGACAGAATGAGAAATCTTATTTGCGTGAAGGTGTTGAGATTAAGAGGAAAAAAAGACAGAGGAGGGAGGTAAACATCATGTCTAAGGTGGTACAACTTATACAATAAGTTTTGCCCGGTTTAGAACTTGTTATTTAATATCCTTTTTTTTTTTTTTTTTTTTTTTTGGAAAATTCATATGCAGGAAAAGAGAGCGATTGCAGAAATCCTTACTAAAGAAGAGAAAGGTGGTGGGAAGAATACGAGAAAGAGGAACAAGTAAAGAAACAAATTTCGAATAAAAAGTGCGTCTTGTGTTTCTTAATGCGTACAATTTGTTATTGCGGATCAATAAATAGATAGACGAGTGTCTTGTGTTCTGAAACTATTTGCATCCTTGTTTGTAGTCCATTTTGGTTTCCTAGAAATGGAATAAGCTTTGAAACCGTTTCATTATAAATCATCTGCATCTTTCTTAATTTGCCAAGCCTCTTTTACTGAAAAGTAGTCCATGATGAGTTCAACTTAAATTGTGTGCGTCCATAAACTTTCATGAGCAAACCATGGTGGGCTAAGTTATTCAATAGTTAACAAATATTCTGCTATATCTAAACATGGAACTGAAGTTCGTGACCACCCACTGAGCAACTGCAAGTATCTGTACAATCGGAGAGCATAGACCAAACTCAGAAACTAGTATGGAACAAAATGATTGAGAATCTAGAAGCTTAAGTAACCCTTAACGTAAAGACTGAACCTACCTACTCGATACTAGAATTTGTGGACACACTTTAAAATTACTATGAACAATATAAATATCTTGGAGATCATGCGGTTGTATCATCACCAGGTGCTTACAGCTGGCTACGAATTAGCCTCATTACACAATATTAGTTCATAAACAAGTGTACTAGTTTAAATTCTAGAAACTTTGGATGAATCATCGAAGTAGGAAGGTTAGAGTTAACTGGGCGGCGTGGTTGAAAGACCCGTTAGACGCTATTTCTAATATGTAACCCTTTGTTTCTCTTGTTTTTGTCTAGCTTCTTGCTAGTTTTTTTAATAAAATTTCGCCGTTCAAAAAAAAAGTTAAACTCCATATCATTAATTATTTAATATCAGTCCTTCCTGACCCGCTTTAATAAACAATATTAATCTATCAGTCCTTCCTGACCCGCAAAGTTCTAGAATTTACAGAGTTTAAAAGAGTAGCGCAGCTCTAATATGACATTAATTTTACTTTAATTTGCCACCAGGAATTTAAAGGTTATATACAGGTAAACATTTTACTCCACCTGCATGTTTGTACCTTGGTAAAGTCCAATGACATACAGCTTACAGAAGAATGTTATAAGAGATTGATTCACTATGCCCGATCAAAACAATGTACTTCATAAATTGGCATTGCAAACATCTGTAATAATACGATCGTAAACTATAAATTTCGAATAAATAGTTTAGTTATGAACTGAATGTAATTATTGTGAACGAAACAACTTTTACTGTTATTTAACTTAAACTTGTCAATGTATTCAATTTTAACATTTTACGTTCTAAATCATGTATTATTCATCTGGTTTAATTCGATTAAATGTCTAAAGTTAAGTGTGCTGAGCGGGGGTAAGTGTAACCATTAAATTTTGGCACTCGTATGTCTCGTTATCCCCTAAGTACGGTTCATTTTGAATAGTAAAATAATTACACGCCTAGTGATCGAAAATTCCATTTCAAACTAAACAAATTGAACTGCTCGGTGAATACAATGAGAAATTAGTAAAACTGTTTAGAAATATAAAGCGAGATACTTATCTTTGGGCTTGGTAATGGTGGCGTTGGGCTTGCGAAACGAAAATACAAAGGCGTTTTTTTTTTTTTTTTTTTTTTTTTTTCACAAAGTACATATACGGTCGACTATGTGTTTCAGCAATTTTTTTTACTAGAATCTAAAGATGGCAGTGCCTTCTGATGTGGTTGAGAATATACTTACAAGATCGGATGTTAAAGATTTACTCCAATGGAAGAGCGTTTGTAAGTCATGGTATTCATTGATATCAAGTCCTTATTTTACTAAAGCTCATCTAAAACATAATATTTGCAATCGCAATAATAATGATGTTGGGCATACAAGGATAGCCATGCCATCTTATTGGAAAATACCTAATGATAATTCGTATCAATGCAATAAATGGAAGCTTATTGGTTCTTCCAATGGCCTTGTATGCGTCTCTATCTTCCCTTCACTTGACATCGTTGATGCTCTAATATTGCTAATCAATCCTTTGACTAGAGAAGTGAGAGAACTGCCAAAGGCACCCCTACTTCCCGAAAAAATCGAGTCGGATGACCTGTGTGCGAGTTTTGCTTATGATTCATCCACCGATGATTACAAGGTTGTTATGGGGATCAAGAAGAAAAATGGGGATGGGACACTTGTTCAAGTTTTATCATTGAAGTCAAATACTTGGAAACTGGTCGGACACATCAACTATTGGTTCTTACATGGCATGCCTGGTGTTTTTCTTAATGGGGCACTTCATTGGGTTGCTTATCACAATAAGAATACGCTTAGATTAGTATTGCTTTCTTTTGATTTATCTCGGGAGGAGTTTAAAGAAATTCCCCAACCTGATGACTCAGAACATTTTTATGATTGGTATTTTACAATATTGTGGGTTTTTGAAGACAACCTATGCCTATCTTGTGCAGGCTCCTATAATGCCATTTGGGTAATGAGAAACTACAATGTTAAACAGTCATGGGAATTCTTGCAAAATGATTACGAGATGACGTCTCGTGATGCCATTCACTATATGAAAATATATGATTGCACTTCGCCTAAGAAGAGGAGGATGACTTTCTTTTGTGATGATAAACCATGTTTGCCAAGGTCCAGGAAACATATTATTAGTGCTCCTATATTTGTGCAAAGCCTTGTATCTCCTTATGTAAATAGTGAGAGACCAAGCCATGCGGGGAGTGCTAAGGTTGGTTTTCCTTATCGTGTTGTTAGTTCACAGTCTTTTCTGTTAGTACTATAATCTATACTATATGTGAATAATGACTCTAGTATGTATGGTGTACTTGTTTTATATCCCAGAAATTGCTTTCCCACTGACCTCATGGTTTGGTTGAAAACGGAATTATCAGTTTAGTTTTAGATTGCGTTCACTTATTCCTATCACTAGGGCCAAACAGGCCAAACAAAACGATTGAGTAGTAATCTGTTTCTTATATGATAGTTTGAAATGTACATGACGTGATAGGTTGTAATCTTTATATACTTTAACTATATCATACTCGTCATAGAAGGGAGTCCTACTTTTATCCTTGAGAAGACAAAGCTAATGTTTATAACCAACTCTAAATATATGATAGGAAAAAAAAAAGTACAATCTACTTCATATATGAAGAGGCGGGATATTGACTAAATGTCTTATAATTGACTAGTTTGTAGATTTAGGAACTAGACAACTCAGACTTACTAATCTGCAAGTTTATTCAGAGAAACGAAAATGTGAAACCGATCCGAACTATATTCTAAGGTGGGTTATAGTTATATTGTTATTTCAAGGTGCTTTCTTATAATATAGACAGTAGATTAATGTGCATTTCAGATTAATGACTTAATGAGCATGCATCATCTGTAAATTGAATATTGATCATCTTAGTTGACCCTCTTTTATATACTTTGCAAAGGTTGCTGAACGAGAGCGCCGGCAGATGCATATATTTGAAAGGTCGAGAAAGAGAATGTAATAAGGAGGTAAAGTAATTTACTTTTATTGTATTTTATTCTAGAAGTCTAACCCAGTTTAGAATTGGCTCTCCTTATGAAATCTTAAGAAACTTTATAATACAATTGTAGGAATTGAGAGGGATTGAGGAAATTTATAAGCTGGAAGGTGGAGAGAATGAGAAATCTTATTTGCGGGAAGATGGCGAGACTAAGAGGAAGAAAAGAATTTTGTATCCAACTCAGAAGTCATGTCTGTATCGTTATTTGTAGTCCTTTTGTGTTTCTAGAAATGGAATAACGCTCTGAAACTGTTTCTTCAAAGTCGTATGCATCTTTCTTTGCCAAAGCCTCTTTTATCGTAGTACACGATGAGTTCAACTTAAATATTGTGCTGGTCGATAAACTTACGATACAAGTATCTACTCAGATCTTCTTGAGAAAACCATGGTAGGCTAAGTCGCTCTACTCAACAAATGCTCTGATATGTTTAAACATGGAATTAAAGCTTGTGATGATACAATAAGAAACTGCAAGCATTTTATACACTCGGCGAGCAAAGACCGTGCTCAGAAATCTGTATGGTACAAAATGATTTGACAATTCAAAAGCTCAAGGCACCCATTTTACACAAACATTTAGGCCATCTATATACATGGCAAAGACTAAAGCAACCTATTCGGTAACGTCTTACGGTTGTTGAAACAAAATATACTATAGCACAGTATGTAACCAAAAGGTTATTGTATGACATTACTTGTGTGCATAAGTTCGAAGTTGGCTGCAGTAATAAATATGGTTTTGCATTCATTTGGCACATATTATGCTATAAAATTTGTTTAGGTCGATTATGTATTTTGTTTTGTTCATTTTTAGATGTTTTTGGCATATTGATTAGACCTTTGATTTTGGAATTGTATAGGCTCAAAATCTAGTTATTCAAATACAAGCTTTTGGAACTTTAGCAGCACGTTGCGGCTAGTTTCAGATTGTAAATTATTGCGCCGAGATACAATGCTTAAAGCATTTTACTAGATTTTTTTTTTTTGTTGTTGTACTCTTTTTAGTTGTAAAAATTAAGCCATGTTGGCTTTTATAATTAGTTTCAACTTGTATCACTTCAAGGCTCGGGTCGATAATCGCCGTGGTAGTAATGTCCCTGAGCCCGGCTACCGACCCGAGGCGCAGATCAGGAAAGGACAAGATGATGGAAATTCACCAAGTTTAAAAGGACATGACCTTACCATATCACGTCGCCTTTAAAAAGATGGATAGATTCAATAAAACAAATGAAAAACGTATTAAATCACTTTTTTTGACCAATTATATTCAGGCGTGGAGATTGTTAAATTAGAGTGAATTTGTTTCGGTATAGGTTGCAGAGCCTTTGTGACTGTTCATTGCCTAATACTATGGTAACGCCTGTAAACATTACGGAGTATTAAATTACGACAATTCAATAGTGATGTTAAATCGAATAAAAAAACAAATACTGCAGTAAAAGTAATGTTACAAGTGTATATTCTACTGTAATTACTAATAAAACAAGGCTCATGAGATGAAAAACAGAAAAGGGTGCTGCGTGAAAAAGAGCGGCTTTATTATGGCTTCCATAGTTTCATGGTGCAATCTTCACCGTATGTGGCTACAAGATTACGGTGGGGATGGTGACATATACCAATCGCGTCCTTCTCATGTACCTGCAAGTTTGTACAAGAATCCATTGGTGTGGTCATGAATAAAACCCAAATTGACCCATTTTCATATGCATGTGGCTGTATTTAATTGACAACGGATCTGATTTATGTACCTTCATCAAGTGCTCTAGTTTGCCAGATTGATGGCTGAAGCAGTACAGGTTTCTGCACAAAAAAAATCAATAAATGTAATTACTTTCAGTAACCGGATTTAAGAAAGAAACCAAAAACCGAATCAATATGATACGGAGTATAATTTAGTCCTGTACTGAACAATTGCATACTTCTTAATTAAGCTGCCCTATACAGAGTATACATATGTATCTCATTTGCATGACTCGTATCAATTGAAACATGAAATTAAGAAATAAACCATAAGAGTAATCAAGACAGCTATTTGAAACACCCAAAAAGTCTGTCATGTAATGTCGCAACCAATGCCAAATAAATAAATAAAAGAGAATTAAAGGCTTGAGCAATACCTGTCTTCACCAATACAATATATCCATTCTCCTTTAGGTGATATGCATGCCGCAACAAAGTCACCACCCTCCCTTTTACCAGATGAGAAACTTTTCACTACCTGCATAAGCCAAGAAACAATCATTTTATCAAGGACATTGTTAACAAAATGGGTAGATTTTGGTAAAAATCAGAATGGGTCGGCTTGGGTTGACCTAAGACACCTTTTCTCCACAATTATTACAACTTTTTTAACAATTAACTAGGTTGTTATGTTTAAAAGTACAAAACTATTATTTTCAATATTAATCTGATTCCTCGGATAAAGTGACGTTATATGGACTAAAATACATTGTGGACGACTTTCTCACCGTTTGACCAGTTCAGTCTATTTGGCCCATTTTTAACTTAATATTATTATATCACATTTGACCTCTTAGAGATATAATATAACCCAAAATGACTCATTTCAAAAGTAAATGGATCGAATTTTCGGCCTCTACTGCTTATGATGCCATAAGACCTCGTGAGAAAACGATAAGTGTACCTGTCCTTGAAGAGTCATGAGGTATATAGATGACGTCTTGTTACAAACTATAACATGGTCCGGATTTTTGGGCGAAAGGTGAACGGAATTTACAGATGCATCACCTCCCTGTAGATCAAAAGAGAGGACCGTAAGTTGAACGCCCAAAGATGATGCAAAAAAACTGGGAATATATGGAGCTAAATAGAAAAATATGGTAGTGCGATGTTTATGGTAGCAATACCCTCAATGGCGGTGGCGGCTTGAATGTTTGTAGACAATCAGTAGTCTTCAGATCCCAAACCTTTACAAAAAAAACACAATAGATCAATAAAAAGAAAATTCGTCTGCAGGCAGGGATCCAACGAGCAAAAAGTGCCTTACCTTGACGGTACAATCACTCGATGCAGTGATGAGACGAAGTCCATCAGTTGTAAGAATGGCATCATTTACATACGATGAGTGACCACGGAATTCCTTTAACAGCTTTCCACCTTTTATTCCGTGAATTCTGGTATAGATTCAGCAAGGGTAATAATTAGATATCAGTTAACTATATATAGGTTATAGCTAGGTTTCGTATTTGTACATGGTGAAGTGAGTGTTTAAGAGGGTGTTTGAATGTGTATTTTGAAAGTAAATATATAATATCAAATAATCAATATCAGATGTTCGAATGTTTGGCAAAGTTTGAGTATTGAGGATGATATAAAATAAGATGACCAAAAAGTATCTCGCATAATGTTAGGGATAAATAGGTATATTAACAGACCTTGCAGTTCCATCGAATGAAGTGCTTAATATTTGACTCCCATCCCGGGTGAATGAAACGCTAGTCACACCCTGAGAATGTGCATTTTCAAGACGGCGCAAGCATTGACCATTTCTTATACGCCACACCTAGAATCATAAGTAACAGAAATATTGGATAATAAGTTCTAAATTATGAGATAATTATCTTATGAATATGGTGTGTATAAGAACAAATGACGCAAAGATACTTACCTTAATCTTTCCATCCTGGGATCCAGAAACAAGCATCTCTGAATCTCTACTAAATTCGATGCACAAAACAGCATCATCGTGCATCATAAAAGATTCCTACACCAGTAATATACAATATCTCAGATTACATAGAGAATTTGCCTCAAAGGCATAAACAACGTTGCATTTAAAACGTTCACCATACAATACACGGAGTAATAATAAAAATTCACACATAATAAGACACCTAAAAAAACTTTATCGGAACATTTGAACTAATTAGAACTCACTTCTGCTTGGTACTGAAGATCCTTCTTAAGCTTCCCACTTATGTGATCCCAAACCTAATATTTCACAATAATACAGCAGATTAAAGATCAGAAATAATTAAACTAAAGTATATCGGTATTTAACTAGACGAACCTCAATAAACCCGTCAACAGAGCAAGAAACAAGAAATTGTCCATCTGGCGAGAACCTTGCACTTTCAGGGTGACTTTTCTTTCCAAACTGAAACAAAAGCATACCATTAGAAGAGATCTCCCAATTTACGACTTAACGAGGCACTACATTTCCATCAATTTCATATTGAAAGGACACATTCGAACTGAAATACTCACCTTGATAGTATGACTAAGAGTCGTTGGGTACTTATCATCTACGTCTTGCTTCATAGCAGCTGTTCCTCTAAACAGATCAAACTGTGTTCCAGGTGGAAGTAACCCTGAGTGCCGCAAGCGAAATATAGTTATAACCATTAGGATAATTAAGTTGACTTTATAATGGCAAAAAGTTTAGCATTTCAACCCATTTTGAATAACAATAGCGCAAAAGTAAATATTGTCTGTGTTTCTAACCTTGGTGTTGCTGCCATTTTAAAGCTTGACCAATTAGAGCCATTAAACGTGACGGTGGAACAACAGATACTTCACCAGCGATAGCTGAAAACGGCATAACAAGAACATATATTATATTCAGTTCTAATATAAAAGGCTTCCCGAGTTAGTCGCTAATCCTGTTGAGGAAGGATTGTGATGTACAAACCTTGAGCAATCTGTGCGCGTCGTTTCTCTTTTGTTGACTCTTGATAAGCCTAGATAATACAATAGGTACACAAACATATTACATATAGCACACTCCCTAAATTTGATAAGACACGTTAAAAGAAAGTTGGAACTTAAGATTTTAACCTCATTGGGATCAAAATAAGTTCGGACAAGAAGATGCTCGAGTCTCAAGTATCTTTCAGGCTGCTCTTGTTTCATGACACTCATCGCCTGAGTTTGCCTTAATATAGCACGAGCCGTATCCAACTCTCGGAGCTCAATCATTTCAAGAACAATCTAGTTAACGACAGAATATACATTAGCACATATATCAAAGTACAAAAAGGTGAAACTGGTAAGTGGGTACAATGGAAACGACAAGAACAGCTTTTATAAAGTCAACGAAATGTCATCTACCTGCTCGTATAAATCTTCAAGTATCTTTCTTGGAAGCTTAAGCTGTGCCACTTGAGGCAATATCGTATCCCATCTACCGCTGTTAACATCGGCTACAAATGTTTCGAGACTGTCGACTGTGTTTAGAGATACTTGGCACTCGCTTTGCAACGTTTGGAAAGTTTGATGCAGTGAGTTCTCTTTGCAGAATTGCAGAACTATTTTTATCACACTGCAACCAAAAGTAAATTATGACCTTTATATATTTAAGAATACAAGTAAGTTTACATTTTTCTCGAAGTTAAGTTCTTGCTTATCCGTATGGGGAGTATTCTAGACACTAACTATCAGAAAATCAACAGTATTAGTTTTTTGAAACCAATTATTGTTCTTTCACTTTAACCGAACATCCGAACATGAAACACCCTGTACGAGGCAGTGTGAGTCATGGATTAGCTAGGTCCATGAGAAAAATTAACCATGGGGCATTTAATCGTCACACAGAATAGCTCACACAGTATACAATGCTCTCTCACGGCCTAATACATATGTCAAGATACGCAGGTTCTGAGGGTTATGCAACATGTCAAAATGGTTCCGTGTTGAAAAGAAAAGGACCAAGGTGAGTTGTCTTGACCCAGAAACACTTGTTTTCATAAATAACTACCACTAAGGGGGAGTTTGTTTTGGCTTATGGCTTATTTGGTTTTGGGCTTCACTTATTGTGGCTTATTTTGAAACTTTCCTGCTTATATAAGTTCATAATGATTGCTACCGCTTATTCCAATTAGCTTATATATTTCTGACCTAACTCATATCACCCTCATTAAAAATGTCGCCGCCTGCGTCGTTATGCACAGGTACCAAAACCAGTAATTTCAATAATGAATACCATACAGCTTAAAAACTAGCTATCAGTTGTAGCTTAAAAACTAGTTATCAGTTGTTTATTTTTATGGGTACGTANAATTTGTGGTACCTAGTGTAAAAATTATAGGTTTTAGGGGTAATTTAGTTGAGGTTACAAACAAATCTCCGATTCGGCCCCTCCAAAATAAATTCGGCCCCCCTAAAAATAATGTTCAAGTTCCGCCACTGATTGCTACTGCTTATTCCAACAAGCTTAAATCAACCTCTTTTTCCCCATCCAATAAATATCCAGCCCCCGACTGTGCCTATTCGCTGTCGTGGCTTAACATAAGACCATAACCAAACCAGTAATAATTCCAATAACCAATCCCAAAAAGCTTGAAAACTACTACTACTACTTTATAAGTTGCATTATAAACGCAATAAGCTAGTAATAAGCAGTTGATATGAGCTAATGTTAGTGATTTGACATATTAATAATAAAAGAATGAAATTGATTAATTACAAAAACAAGATTATCACAATAAGTCAGTATAACATTACCCAATAAGGTGTATTATAAAGGCAATAAGCTAGTAATAAGCAATTGATATTATATGAGGTAATGAGAGTGAATTGACCTAATAATTAATTACTCTAAATAATAATAATTGAATGGAATGAAATTGATTAATGAGAATGTGGAATTAAAAGAAGAAGAAGGACTTACTCTCGAGCTTCAATTTCAAGTGCTGACATCGTTATTCTTTATAATTATTTTAGGGTTTTTTAAGGGTTTTTGTGTATATAAATAAAAAAGAAAAAAGAAAAAGCCCTTTTATTAAAATTGATTAATTGATACAATTGCAATTGCAATGGTGGTTTATTTGAAGGGACATCCAGAAACTTAATTCACTGACTGTATGTGAAGGATGATGATTTTTCAAGAGCCTTGTTTCGGAATGTTTATTTGTTTTACAAAGTAAAAGAAAACGCTAGTAAAAATTAAAAACACAGTAGCTTTTACTCCCTCCGTCTCAATTTATTTGTCCACTTTTGACTTTTGTAGTCTTTCTTTCTCAACTTTGACTTTAAATTGTGTTATTTGTGTTATATAATAGTTCATGAAAGTTATACCCAATGAAAATACATTTAAAAATCAATCAATTCATATATTTTGCATCAAGTATTATACAACAAAAAAAAAAATTATTTGAGGTCAAAGTTGTACAAGAAAGACTTCAAAAGTCAAAAGTGGATAAATAAATTAGGACGGATGGAGTAGTTTACTGTAACAAACAAGTAGGGGGCCGCTGCATTGCACTGAGTTTTTTTTTTTTTTAGAGGCCCTTCATCCGAGTATGGATTTAGTTGGATGTGGTAATTGTATGTTTATATTATTTTCGCCTAATACATTGTTTCGAGAGGCTGAATCGTTCGAGGAAATTTTATCATGCTACTGAGATCGAAAGACTGATGGGATATATTGTGTAACTTTTTTTTTTTCATCTTTTTCTCGGTTGGTCTTAATAAAGTGACTTTAAATGCATTTAAGTTGCTCTAGTGAAATTTTATGGCAATGTTATTGCTGCTATATCTAGTGGCATATTACTAAAGTACGAGCTGGGCCAAAAGACACGAAAGAAACAGGCCACCAAAGAAGCCAAAAAGAGAAATATTATTTTATGCGCACGGCGCTCAAATACGTGTCCTATAATATATATAGACAATGGGTGCGGGCTGGAGCTAGACTTGGGGGACGGTTTTGACTTTGTTTAAATGTATATATATTTTCAGCTTTTTATTTGATAGAGTAATTTATTACTCCCTCCGTCTCAAAATATAAGTCCACTTTACTACTTTTTGTTGTCCCAAAAATAGTGTCCACTTTCAATTTCAATCAATCACAATGCTTCTAAGTGGGTGACAATGAATTTTTATTGGTTAATATTGTAAGGGCCTCACTTTTCTTAAACTTAGTAAAATATGAAAGTGGACATATAATTTGGGACGGAGGAAGTATGTTTTGAAAATTATTTAAGTAATTTGATTAGTTATAAGTTTTTTTTAATGTGTGTTTGGACTTATGAAAACTTATAGTTTATAAAAGCTTTCATAAGTCTGTGTGACAAACAAAGCTTATTTTAAAAGCTTAAGCCTATATAAGCCTAGCACCAAATACAGCGTAAATTGCTTATCGATAAAAGCTAAACACATTGAAAGTTGAATATCAGCATAGTAAAATGACTATATTACATTTGATTATCATACTATATTTCATGTCAAACTAGCTTTGACTTTCAGCTAACCTACCGTATTTATTTATAGGTTCTGAATTTCAACCACAACATAATGTATAGGTTATATTGAGACCAACATTACAAAATCATAATGCAAATAAGTTATAAATTACAAATACAAAGTCCCCTTCATCTATTAACCATGAAAGTTTTTATCAACGTCAAAGATAAGTTTATTCTCACGATAAACATATACATAAATGCATTTGCTCGTTGAAAGATTTAATTACACATGTACCCGACTAGTATCTTTTAAATAACTGCTCATCCTTAATATATGTTTTTTAATTTTTAAACATAGTCTTTCCCTCTTCAGGTTACTTGGGAGGGCGAGCTTTTATTACTCAAATGTACACAGTTTCACCAGATTAATCCCGGGACCTTTTCCGACTTTTCTCAGGGCAATCTCAAATTTACGCACCTAGCGAGATTTGAACTCTTGACCTTTAACGAGGAAACCAAATACCTTAACGCTAGGCCATTTGATGATGATTAAAACCTTAAAAATTAACTATAACTTTTGTATTTATATTTTTTATGTTAGAAATTAACATGTTGTTTGTGTACACTGATTTATAAAAATATAGACAATGGAAATAACATTATAGCTTTTTAATTGAAATTCAATGTTTCTTCTAAAAGGATTCTAACCTATCATGTTGAAAACAATATGAAATGATCTCAATTTGTGGAGGAGTAATTTTTGACCCTACCTAATCACATTTCTAAATATTTAATATATTTACTAAATAAAAAATATACATCATATTAACTGATATTAATAAATAATGAAATTCTTATGTAACAATTTGCGCATGTAGGGTAATTATAAGTTTATAACTACGTAAATATAAAAGATTTTTGCATAATTTTATAAAAGAAACCATTTAACAACCTTTTCATTTCGAATCTGATTCTTGCATACCAAACACTACAATTAACCTTAGATTTGGTAATTATGAGTTAGTTTTGTAGTAAGATTAGAAATATTCAAGTTTATAGTATAAGGTAATAAAAAAATAAAAAATAAATAAAAAAAAAAAAAAAAAAAATAATAATAATAATAATAATAATAATAATAATAATAATAATAATAATAATAATAATAAAAGGTAATTAGTGGTTTTGATGACGAATTTGGAGCTCATTAAGTCTTCGCAATCTATTGCTAGCATATTTTTACATGGATATGTTGTGTCTCGCAGCAAAAAACCAGACGCTGCAATAAATTACTTGGATACCTTTTCGATTCAGCTATAAACCAACGCTACACCCCCTTTAAAAACGAAAACAAGAAATTTACACAGGGCAATCTCATATTTACACACCTAGCGAGATTTGAACTCTTGACCTTTAACGAGGAAACCAAATACCTTAACGCTAGGCCATTTGATGATGATTAAAACCTTAAAAATTAACTATAACTTTTGTATTTATATTTTTTATGTTAGAAATTAACATGTTGTTTGTGTACATTGATTTATAAAAATATAGACAATGGAAATAACATTATAGCTTTTTAATTGAAATTCAATGTTTCTTCTAAAAGGATTCTAACCTATCATGTTGAAAACAATATGAAATGATCTCAATTTGTGGAGGAGTAATTTTTGACCCTACCTAATCACATTTCTAAATACTTAATATATTTACTAAATAAAAAATATACATCATATTAACTGATATTAATAAATAATGAAATTCTTATGTAACAATTTGCGCATGTACGGTAATTATAAGTTTATAACTACGTAAATATAAAAGATTTTTGCATAATTTTATAAAAGAAACCATTTAACAACCTTTTCATTTCGAATCTGATTCTTGCATACCAAACACTACAATTAACCTTAGATTTGGTAATTATGAGTTAGTTTTGTAGTAAGATTAGAAATATTCAAGTTTATAGTATAAGGTATAAAAAAAAAAAAAAAAAAAAAAAAAAAAAAAAAAAAAAAAAAAAAAAAAGTAGTTAGTGGTTTTGATGACGAATTTGGAGCTCGTTAAGTCTTCGCAATCTATTGTGTCTCGCAGCTAAAAACCAGACGCTGTAATAAATTACTTGGATACCTTTTCGATTCAGCTATAAACCAACGCTACACCCCCTTTAAAAACGAAAACAAGAAATTACAGTACTTGGATACCTTTTTGATTCAGCTAAAACCCGCTGTGAGAGGATAATAGCAGTCCTTAAAGCTTATATCAAATGTTTTATCTCATATCAATATAAGCCGACTTGTACATTATAAGATACTCCGTGACAATAATAAGCACTCTCACGTTCAGATTGTCATCAAATAACTTTAAAGAGGCTTTTATAGGAAAGTAACTCGATCATCGAACATGGAATCAAAATAAAACGACCCAGCCGAGATCAACCTAAAAAAAATCATACACATTCTTTAATCGTAGAAATCAAGCATTCAAAACTCTTTTAACAATGGTGGTCTCTTGGAATAAGACACTACTACATAAATATGACCCAAATACGAAAACTATACAGATCAAATCATATCCCTCCAGGTCCTCGCATCTTCTCAGCAATATGTCTCCCTTTTTCTTCAATATTACGTCTTTTTTCTTCAAGTTTCTCCCCGAGTTTCTTCCTGAATCCAAGCATTTTAGCCTTCGTTCCCATTCTTCTTAATCTATCATTATCCGCTTCTATATTGTCGTTATTTTCTTCATTAGTTGCCACTATCATGGCTTGAGGTGGTGAAGGTTGTTGCCAAGTGGGAAAAATAACTTCCTGGTTATCTTCTACTGACTTGCGGGCCACAACTGCCAGATCATGTGGTGTTGCTGGATGCTCCTCGGTGTCTATAAATGGGGTTTTCTCATCACTTTCTGCAAACTTTTCATCATCTAATGAATCTGTTGTTTTATCGCTCGTGCTTTCTGTACTACGTTTGCTGCTAGTACCGACTTCTTGTGGTTCTTGTAGATGAGTTTCAAAGTCACGGGCCTCATGTATGACAGTTGGTTCGGTGGGGGGCTTGGCGATAGGCTCTGCGGTGGGCTTGGTGATGGGCTCATTGGTGGGCTTGGTGGCAGGCTTAGAAAATTATATGTTATTATACTATATATTACCGATGGAGCAGAGAGAAAAAATGGTGACATGGCACCCCTTATAAGTCGTCGGATCAACCTAATATTCAATCTTAACCGTATAAAATCAATTCAAGAATAAGTCAACTTCTTTACCAGTATTTTGAAATGTTGTTTCTTTATTTTAACAGATGGTTTATTTATAAAAGACTTGGGGTATGAAAATCTTTGATAAACATGTATATGACAAACCAGAAATAACTTATTCCACTTTTTTTTTTTTTTGCTACTTTGCCGTCCCCTGTTTGTTTGCTCATCGAATTTTTTAACCCCATTTGTTTGTAAATTTGAAATTAAAATGCTTAATTATGTTCTCTTTAACCCCAACAACCATATTTCAAGTTTCTATATATTTTTCAAAAATATTTATAACGTGAATAATATGTATATGCTTTTTATGATGTATAATATTATTCATACTGAAATGTTATTTTAGTGTCTCATAAGTAATTAAAGAACAATAAATAAAATGTATAATCAAAGTGATGTTTAACTATAAGAAAGATAACAAAAAACAAAATCCCTATCTAGAGAGGCACATGTATTAATTGTACTAAGAAATTATATGTTGAACTTTGTACGTTGTGTATATTACAATTTTAGTTGTTATTATAAGTATTTCATATATAAAATAAAATGTGGTGAGTAACGTACAGGTATTACATGTTAATAACCAAGAAACAGGATAAACATCAAATTTAGAATATGGAATTTTTTTGTTTTGGTTGGGCAAATATGAAATTATCTTTTATTTTTTATATATTCATGAGCAACGTTCAGGTTGAAATCTTTTGGGTCATTTGTTATGGTTGGCCTATCACAACTAGAGTATGGCATTATTATGGTTAGTTTAGATAGCTTTCTTTTCCTCTCAATATATATGCAGCGAATTGGGCTACAAAGAGTCGTGTTGATGTACTACAATTATGCATTGATTTGTTAAATCATTTATCTTTCTAACCATATATATTTTAACATTGTTAAACTTATACAAACGTCATCAACAAAAAAGGTGTACCCGAGCAACGCACGTGTATTGCACTTGTTTATTTATAGGTTCTGAATTTCAACCACAACATAATATATATAATGTGTAGGTTATATTGAGACCAACATTACAAGATCATGATGCAAATAAGTTATAAATTACAAATACCAAGTCTCCTTCATCTATTAATCATCATGAAAGTTTTTATCAACGTCAAAGATAAGTTTATTCAATTGACAGGCGAGGAAAACCCTAAAATTCTCTCCCCTAGGGGCGAATTCCGGCCACCCATCCCCTACATTCCAATCGCACAATTTTACCACTAAAACCGCCTCTCTATTGTTCTTGTGAATAATATGCAATCGGTTTAAGGGTAATTATCATCTGGGAGGGGTGTGCTTTCGATTATTATATTTAATTCTATGAATTTGTCCCCTTTTTTCAAACCCTAATCGTTTTTTAAAATCGGTTTTCAATCGACTCTTTCTTCAGGGTTTGTTAGCTATACCTTAAACGATCTTTCTTGTTATCGAGCTTTAGGGTTTACTGTTTGATTCGATCGTATACTATTACTGTGTTATTATTCAACGATCTTATTGTCGTGGCTTAGGGATGATTGGTTGTCGGTTCTTTTTTAAGGGCCATATAATCGATCTTATTTATTCATGCTTATTTATCCCTATTGATGATCATGTGCTGGTTATTCTTTGTTTAACCCTAACTTGGCGATTTCTAAACCCTCATAACCTTTAATATTTAATCGTTTAGTCGATTACTTTATAGGGTTTTGGATCTGGTGCTCATGCGTATTTTTACTCAACCGCCTTTAGGGTTTCCTAGGTCGATCTTGTTATGGGTTTATATGTCGGTTTTAGTTTCTTTTATTTGGATCGATCTCTTGCATTTTTCTCCTCATATTGCTGATTGTTCATTCTTAGAGGATTGTTTTGTGGAATGGAGTAGGCTTCACGATTATAAAACCTTTCTGGTTTTTACTTTTAAGGTTGTATGGCGCTTGTGTGATTGTTCGTGAGTGGCTTCTGGTTGTGGTTGGATTGTTGACCTTTGCAAGGGGTTGTTTGATTTTCGTTGGTTTTTGCATGATGTTTATGCCATGATCATGGGTTTGGGAGAGATGGTAATTCTGTTTTTGATGTGCTATTTGATTTCGATGTGGATTGGGAGTGCTCGTATACATTGATATTATTTGATCGTTCGGATCAGCTTGCATGGTACGTATGGATTGTTCTTTGTTCTGCATGTAATCGTGTATTGAGCTTGTACGAGTTTATGATTCAACCAATCATGTGGTTTGGATTGTTTTATCAACTATATGGGACATGAATGTTTCTTTTCGTTTGATTGATGGTTGGTTCAGGATTGATGCATGGTTTGGTGTTATTAGTGTGGAGGGGTGACCTGTTTACAACCTATGGTTTTTATACATGACCTGCTGCTCATTCTAATCTCATTATTTGGTCTTGGTATGGTTGCTGCTGGGTTACCATGCTTGGGATTCTTGTTCATCGCTCAAAGTCATGTTGCTATCTTGGTTTATTTTATATTATTTGATCGATGCTACTGGTTTCTATGGAGTTCTATGGCAGCTTTGATGCCTCGGTTTGCATTCTGCTTTTGGCAGCTATTGGCAGCCTATTGGTACTCAATTCGTGGCATGGGAAGTGTGGTTGCATTGTGACTTGATTTATGATGTCTTCATGTGTTTCACTCTTATATTGGAAGATTGGTTCAAGTTCGGATATGCTGGAAGGTTGGGTCGATTAGACCATGTTTATAC
>LBNU01020159.1:56526-83550 GCA_014162995.1 Artemisia annua | reverse complement strand
TTTTTTTTTTTTTTTTTTTTTTAAATAAAGTAAGGGAAAATACATACTTTTGTAGTTTACAAAATTTTTGTTTAAGAGAAAGTGCCTATTTTG
This sequence comes from Artemisia annua, assembly GCA_014162995.1. Taxonomy (NCBI): domain Eukaryota; kingdom Viridiplantae; phylum Streptophyta; class Magnoliopsida; order Asterales; family Asteraceae; genus Artemisia; species Artemisia annua. The sequence continues at coordinate 83,457 of LBNU01020159.1, read as the reverse complement.
ATGAGAGTGCACAGTGTGGGGTGTCATAGGTGAAAAACGGGACCTATGGCGTCGTCAAGCGTACTGCCACCTAGGCCATAGGCGCATCGCTTATTTTATTTATACTTCGTATTATGTAATTTATTTATTTTTATCTTAATGTTCTTGTTTTCAAGAAAATGAAAAGAAAAACCTATGACTCACGTGAGCTAACATGTTATAGAGAGGGAAGGCATTTTCATTGTTTGTGACTTTGTGTTATGAAAATGTTACAGGCTAAAAGCTGATGTACATGTATAACATGTCTATAACTTCCCTGATACGTGGCACTTTAAGGTGAAGTTGAAAACCAAATGGTAGAATTAAGAAGGAACATAAATACGCGAAGTTGGTTTCTTAGAGGACTAGGTATTGTGGCTCAAGCACACACATCATTTGACTAGGACTGACGCCAAACGCAAGCCATAACACTGAGGACTCCAAGCGACAAAAGCAACGCCAAACACCACACCCATTTTCCTTGGCTTGAGCCAAGAGACAAAACTTTGCAATTTAAATGGGATTTTTGAATTTTAAAATGGGTTTTTTGGTTTATAAAAGTGTGTTTGTGATTGATTGAGAGTGGGGTAGTGGTGGAATGAGATGGGGAACAAGAATTAGTGGGTTTTTAATTTTTATTATTATATATATATATATATATTTTCATTTTAAAATGTTGTATTTTAAGTTTTAGCCTCTTTAAAATTTTGATAGTTTGTATTTATTGTAGTAGTTCTATTTAAAAGTTATTAAAAGGTTATAAATTTTTTTATTTTTATGTAATTTGTAATTTTTATTTTTGATGAATGGAAAATTGGTTTGTTTAAAAAGTAAAAGTAAAAATAAAATAATAGGTCACAAAATGGGTGTTTTAGCTTGAACCATGAAAAAAAAGGCTTTTTGTTGTACCATAGTAATTTAAAATTTTAAAGTGCATTTGGTTGTAGAAAAAAAAATTCTATTTTAAATTTCTTTACAAAAAAGGAAGGATTTTTATCCCTATAAATGAGCTATAAATTAGAGAACACATTTAGATAATATTTTTTAGAAAATTGAAAAATGCAAGAGGATATAAAATGAATGGAAGGAAAAATATAAGAAAGACGTAAAGAGCTCTTTTCTAAATTCTAGTTAAATTTTGAAAAATGAAACTTTCATTCTTTTAGAAAATTTCCTTAAAGATATGTGACTAGACAGATTTTCAATTTCTAATGAAAATTTTCTAAGAAAATATATTTTTCACCGCTAAACACATCCTTAATTTTGTTGTTTTCTTGTTTTTACAATGTTGACATTGCGATTTGGGATTGTTATTACTACTCTTTCATATTTTGTGTTTTTCGTCTCGAACATGCACTTCAAGGAAGTGGCGGAGCTAGAAAAAAATTTGGGAGGGCCGAAACAATTTTTGTTCCCGAAGAACATTAAATGGGAGGGCCGAAACAATTTTTTTTTCCGGAATAACACATGAAATCGCGAAAAAATACACTAACGGGCTTAGGCCTAGGGTGGCCGGGACCCTTCCCGGTCCCTTAATAGCTCCGCCCCTGCTTTCAGGCCAAGATTTCGTATGCCTAACAAATAATTAGCCGACAATGACTGATAGAGTCTGATAGAGAAAACTATGGCCGAATCAACTAACTCATTCCTTAGCTAAAACCCATTAATTACAAAATGCATTAACTAAATATCTCGATTGTGGTTCAGTTTTGACCAAAGCCCGATCTAAACCTAACAAAACTCGCTCTAAACTTGTTGAACACTCGGTCTACTTCTGTTTTACCAAATTTAAGAATCTAGCTAGCTACATAATTAAGATGCCAAAGTAAGTCATGGTAAACAACAATTTGATTAGATAACAACGATTATGCTTCATGTTGTATACCAGTAACTGCCATATTGTCACACCCCCAAAATCGGGTCCAGCGGAAGCTTACATGCTGCTGGGGTGTAACTCAATTGGTACCACAACACGAGTGCAAAGAACGGTTTCCATTTCATTCATTTAGAATAAACTTGTTTAACAAAAATGTTGAATTATATTGTTGAAAGTAATATGGAATTAGGCCCTTAAAATATAGTTTTGAACGGTTCCATATGAATATCAGAGTCTTCTATGACCATGTCATGCCCTGCCAAAACCTCCTGTAGCGTGTCATTGCATAAAACCTGAAAATACATGCTAAAGTGACAACACGAGGTTGGTGAGTTCATAGAGTTTAGTGAAAATGAATGTATGTAAAGCTCTTGAATGAAATTTTCCCGGCAAAGGCATTGTAAATCCACCGAGTTCCAAGCCCCGTCCATACAATACTTGCAACCTGTGTGTTTACAACCCACTGCCAAACATAAACTGGTTGATGTAATTGAAATGCTTTTACGGTAACCACAAGTATAAATGCATGACATAAGTCACGTGAAAAGTATATTACAATAGCCATAAGCTCATGACACCGAAGCTGACTGCTGAATATGCCCCTCCAGAGTGTTTTGCCAGACACTCTAATGATGTTAGACATGAAATGCATCCGTTTGACTGTTGGTATAACCAACGCGGATGGAGGCGTCACCCTCAATAGATCTATCCACTCACTCTCGCTTACAGGGAATTAACGGTTCATGATATCTGAATAGGGGACTTTAACATGGCAATGCGATAACTTATTCTATGTACTTGAATTTAATACTTTGGCCCGTATGAAAATGATGATGTATAATGTATCCTCCCCCGTGGGGTTTGAAATGAAGTAATGAATTGAAATCATGTAATTGAGCATGTATCCCCCCTAAAACATTTATAAAACGGATAAAAGAGTGGGGGCTATGACTCACCTGATATGCTAGCAGTAAAATGATGGTGAACGTGATGATGTAAGGCTCGGGCTCTAACCACGACCTATAATGAATGATGTGACCTATTGTAAGCAATGAAACAATACTATGCATGCATGTACGTATGTTATCGATACCACTCGTATTATTTGAAAATAATGTTTATCGTCAAAAACACATGTTGTTGTCTCGTTTAGTTATAAAAACTACTTTCCATGTAAATATGATGAAACAATACTCCACGATCCTTGTTTGGTGTTCTATTTGCAAATATAGTGTTTTCGTCGTAAAATGACACTTTTTATATCTTGAAAATATAACCAAAATGGCCTCGCAAAACTAGTCGCGAAATGTTGTACGTTAAGTGTTGGTAATGAAACTTGGCGTTTTTGGAAACCTTGTAACCATAAAATATCGTGTCATTTAACTTTTAACCATACGGGTCTTGATTGATGAGAAAATCGACTCTCTTTGTTGTTACTTGAAAAATATAGTGTTCAACACTTAGAATATATTTGGCTATTAGAGCTGTCAAGAATATATAGAATTCGTCAAGTTTCAAAAGTGTATATCTTGGTCGTTATAAGCTATGTTCTTTATATCCCCGAAATCGTGGGACAACATACTAACGTATTTTTAGTATTCCGGCTTCTCTAGGTTACGTTAAATGACTCATTTTACCAAACAAAAGTTGCCCAACAGCTTGTTGTATTTTCTGAAAATAACTTTTCGTCGTTAAACTTCGGAAAATCATATCTCCTTCGTTATAAACTTGTTTTTATCCAAACTTTCGGCCATAGTTTCGTCTTGGAATGTATTTTCTAAATATTTGGCCAAAAAGTACACCCAACCCCCTGAGTTTCCCACGTTTTACAAAATGGGACAGTAGGTATTTTCTTTGTCCAAAACTTTGTTTCCTAGTTACTAACTTGTACAAAAACCTTCCAACCAACTTCAATACATCCCATAATCTACCATACACCTTCTTAGGGTGTCATGGAGTCCTAAACTTCACAAAATATGGTAGGATTTCAAGGGAATGATCATAGGTTATATATATTCTCATAAAAACCATAAACCTTGTAAAGTGGTATATATAACATAAATACTTGCATGTTTTGCTAATATATCTTGAAAATATATCATGTTATCATTGAAATGAAAGTATGAGATGATGAAAATATTACTTGAATCTTACTTGATAATTTTGATGAGTTTGGAGATGATTAGATTAACTACTTTGAGATTTTTATTTCAAAATCTAAACAAAGTATATATGGAAGACTAGATAATCACTTGATCTTGAAAATTAATGGATTCTCGTTGTTGTTGTTGTTGTTGTTCTTGCCGTGAGGTGCCAAGAGAAAAAGAGAGATATTTTTTGTGAATTTTGTAAGAAAATGAGCTAGTTTACACATTATATAGTCCAAGGGCAATTTGGTAATTTTGATGAAAGGGTATAATGGTAATTTTAAGTGTTATAGAAAATATCTTAGATATTTTATCTAGATATTTAGTGATCATTTAATTAGGAGTATCGGGTACATTGTTCATGTATAAAAATCGTAATTACGTAAATCGTCGAAATTTTAAACCTTTAACGATATATGTACAATTTAAATTCAAAATACCGGGTAAGTTAATAATATAATTTCTAAATTATTATAGTGAGTATGAAAACGTATTAGGATCGTAGACGGGAGTATCAGGTATATGTTGGTAGTAAAAACTGAGTGGTAACGTTATTTAAACATTTAAACATACGTAACTGAAAACACACAAACCCGTGCATGACCTAATGTTCTAATGATGTTACTGATGATGTGTAGACTAATTCTAGTCTACATGATGTATTCTTACTGATGATGAATGAATTCGCAGCTAAACCCAACAGGTTGCTCGAATTTGAATACCCGTAAACTAGGTCTACGTGATGATGCATGATGAACATGAATAGTGTTTTTCTTTCGGGATGGATAGTGTCACATGAATAGTAAAATTTTTGAACGCTTCTCAGAATCACAAACTGACTCCGAAAATGATGAATAGTAAAATGATGAATAGTGATCGGTGAATAGTAAATGATGAATAGTAACTGTGAATAGTAATTGGAGAAATGTCCTGAAAATGCGGGTTGTCACACATATAATTAACTAGACCATGTTGTTTATGCTTGCTTCTAGAGTGAAACCAGAGATAATGTAATTGTCTGAATCATTTACTTTTTGGCATCAACCCCAGAAATAACACACAAGATCATCTAGCTAGGAGGGGTTTGGATAAACCTTTCAAACATGACCATACAACATATGCTGACAAAAACTTGATACGAATAATAGTCGAATTTACTAAATTATTTGGACTATTTGAAGCTACAATGGATAAAACAACCAAAACAGCAAGACTTGTGAAATAAGCAAAGGATGGTTTGGATAAAAAGTAAAAACCCTTGGTTGAAAGTAATAAGTAAATAGATTAATTTAATTCTATTGTTTGATGATAAGTAACAGGGGTGTTCATCGGTTTCGGTTTAAAATCAAACCATACACCAAACTAAAATTCGGTTTGGCTTTGGTTTAAACCAAGAAAACCAAATTCGAATAAACATAAAAATATAATCAACAAGTCATAAATAAAAAAGAAATTCACAGAAATACCCAATTTTTCAAACCTATTTCAAAAAATACCCAATTTTTTTCTCAAAAAGCAAAAGTACCCATAAAATCTGCAAAAAATGAACCCTTTGCGAACTTTTAAAAAAATCAAAAAAAAATTCGATATTTCTTAAAAATATCAAAAAAATTTCGATATTTTTAAAACACTAATATCTATCTCTACCTTTGCGATTTAACACTCAAAATCTCACAAACCTTTCGAATTTTCCCAAAGGAGTCAACACAACAGATTTATTCGCAAAGGATTTAGAGGAAACACATGAAATGTCACAAGTTTATCCAAAAGTTTGCGGAATTTTAAAAAAATATCAAAATTTTTGGATATTTCTTAAAAATATCAAATATTTTCGATATTTCTTAAAAATATCTACTTTTCGATATTTCTTAAAAAAATTTGCAAACTTTGCGATTTAAAAAAAAAACAAAAATTCTTGAGTTTTTTTTAATCAAAAAATTTTGATTATTTTAATAAATATCAAAAACTTTTCGTTTTTTTTTTTTAATTTCGCAGACGTCCTAAATTTTGAGGATTTTGGGTATTTTGGTTTTTTCAGAAAAAAAAAACAGATATTTTGTGAAATAGGTTTGAAAATTTGGGTATTTTTGTGATTTTCCTTAAATAAAAACCTAAAAGTTTAGATAAAATTAAAAAACATCAAAAGGTCTCACAAAGTGCTCAAGTAAATAACAAAACAGGAGTTTAAGAACCAAAAGATTTTACAACTTAAAGGAAGTAAACGAATGCGAAACAAGATAAATTTTCTTCAACACAAGTCTTCAAAAGCCTTATTAGCTTGAATATTCTATCTTTAAAGATCCAAACCTAGTTGAATATCAGGATTTTACCTAGTTGAATATCATGATTTTATTTTGGATGATAAAATTGATAACCTATTATTATTATTATTATTATTATTATTATTATTATTTTATACATAAATAGAGATATTCGGTTTCTTCAGTTCGATTTGATTATATCTTTGTCAAACCATAAACCAAACCAAACACCAATTAAATACTCCGGTTCAGTTTCAAACCAAACCATACACCAATTAAAATTTTTGGTTTGGTTTTATTCAGTTTCGGTCGTTTATTTTTTGGTTTGTTCGGTGTCAAACCAAACACTGAACACCCCTAATAAGTAATGCAACTAGGATGAAAAGTGCTTTTTCAAAACTTTGTTTAGCCCACACAATGATCAGGTAATCAAAAGCAAAATCTGTTTATTAGACTCCAGAAATTAATTATTTGATATGACTTCCAATTAAAATAACCAGTTCCAAAACAAAAATCCAAACACCCACTACCTTGTATAAGGCTAACCATACTTCTTGACAAAGATTCGATTCTCAAATTCTCCCAGAAAAAGATAATCAGATAAAGATCACGTTTTGCTGATGCATTAAAAGCTGTAGAAACACTAATGTTTCTTCACCATCAGAGGTGCTAGCGTTAAATAACAATGTCTATTGGATCTCACAAAAATCAAAACGATTCTATCAAGATCCATTAAAAGACATAACCACCAGCAAATCATACCAAATTACCACTGATCCCGGCTATCTACTTTAAGGTGGCGGCGCTGTACAATGTTAAGGTTTTTTTCTGCAGAACAAACAGATGTTATTAGTACAAAATCATTTATTACATGAATTTATGCATCATTAAATAACTTATACCCGAAAACAGATCTAAGTTATAAAGTCTGGAAAAGCAATGTTTTTACAGCAATACCTTGAGAGAATATTTAGGGAAAGACTGCAATGTTGGTAACCCTTCCTTTGCAGCAAGTCCATGAAACTTTAAGCTCATTTTTGTACACGATTGGACTCAAGATTCTTCAACTCAAGTCCTTGTAGCTAAAATACACAACAATTACACTTGAGCGAACAGAAGAAATGAAAGCAAGAGTTGATCACACGTAATTTGGCATGTGTAAATGACTGATCGAACCTTGTGAAGTTTGTCCCACCACTTTTTGGACCTGTTTTGTAGTAAACACCAGTCCATGGCCATATCATACTCAATTGTGTTTGGCTGTGAAAAATGTGAAGTAGATACAGCTTCATCCTGGAGAATAAACATAACATGAGTAAAAAAAATAAATAAAAAATGAACAAATATATAATAAAAAGATTTGATAAGAAGCTAAATATGACGAAAGAATACTGAATCACCACTGTTTTAAATTTCAATTCACAACTTTTTTGTATTACGGGCCATATATGTGGTGAATCAATGTCACAGAAGTTGTAAAACTGGGAAACAATTTGCCTCTCGCAGTTAACAAATATTTAGCTTCTTATTTGATCACAATAATAATATATGTAACAGCAGTGTGTGTGAGAGAGGGAGAGTGAGAAAAGAGAGAATACCACATCGCGTTGATTTTGAACTTTGATCTTAAGGTGGCCAAAAAAACTGGAGTTTTTCTTCTTTGACATAGGAGGACAATTGGTAGCAACTAGAGGCCTGCGTATAAAAATTAAAAGTGTGATGGGCACTGGTGCTAAAAATAACTAAAAACGATCATGGGCCAAATATAATAAAATAACAAACAAAAAAGAAAAGAAATTAAAAAATCAGGACCAAACTGAATCTATTAGCATCACGTATGACAAAAACATAGATCACAGGTTACATATTCCAAGTTGCAGACCATAAAATAACAGACAACACCTGAAGCTAAAGAATGTTCATGTCACAGATTCCATGGCGAGAAAATAAAATCACCAGAACTTTAGCATCAAAAACACTATTTTTCATTATATTGTCACCACCAAAAGGACGTAATTTATCAATTATAGAAAAATTCTAGTATAAGCTGATGAAAACCGCTATTATATTATAGAGTTAATTACATAATTTGTCCTCGTTGTTGTACCAAAATCATACATATAGTCCTTTAACTTCAATAATCAATAGTAACGCAGGGTGATATAAAAGTCACCATTAGAATGCATAACCTTCTAGGAATTAAAACATCTCGCAAATGCTAACATGCATACTATTAGGTTTATAAAAATTATATGAGATTTACCTCCCGTTTGATAACATCAAACATTCTTCATCCAATTTCACCAGAATCTTCTGGGCTGCTTCCTTGGTTTTGAGCAAAATAATAGCTTGAGCTAGAAATGCAAGTTATAAAATTTTAGTTTTCATTGATACATGAGAGGCAATTAGACACATAGCATACATCTCTACTCATTTGTCATCTGAAACTAACCATAATGTGGGCTAGATACTGCAGTGCGCTGTACAATCTTTGCTCCACAACTTTCGTTAAATGCGTGCCAAATAATATCCTGAAATATAGATTAAAACAGTCAATTAACGTTACCTTTTCATCCCAGTATATCATTAGCAGAAAGAAAAAAGCAAACATACGACATGAGCAGTTCTTATTGCTTGTGGCAGAAAATGAAGTGCATTGGAAGCCATAAGAATTTTATTGGACGTCATAATTTCAATAGCCGTTCAACTACTGTTAGTGATATAATTATTCGTGTTATCTTTGTTATGTACCACCGCTCGTATGAAAATAGATGAAAGATATATCCATGAGCATCTAAAATGGCATTCAGCAAGCATCACAAATTCACTGACCTTTAGCCGGATAAAAGATGAGATACGTCTTTAAATAGTAATATATTAAATAAAAAGAAGGCATGCTGATTGCTGAAACCATTCCTTTACAAGAGCAAAACACACTCTTTGTCACCATGTTTAATGTCCAAATCTATAGGTAAACAAATTTTCAGAATTGTATTTCTGACCAGTACTAGTTTTGTTAATCACAGGTTGTTCGGATGACTGCTCCTATCAAATTTTGACAATTAAGAAAACAAAGATACGTATAAGAGGGTAAAAGAGTTGTATATTCAGATAAGGTTACAAGATTGCGTATTTGTAGAGTTACCTATAATTTTGATAAAGTAGACCATAGCAAGATAATTCAAACTTTGTAAATAGATGACATATACTCTATTCGAGAACTTGTGAATTGTGATAACAAATTTTTTCAAAGAAGTCACTTCCAATGATATTCTAAAAGGTAACTAAAGTTCTAGCACAATCGTCTTATTGGTATGAGCATATACCTCAATTTCTGCCGAAGTATAATCTGGATCCACATTATGAAGCAGGATGGCTGTTCCTTGATCATATGCAGTCTTCAACCTTTCATCCCAAGGCTACATTAAAATAATACCAATCAAAATGCAGATATGTCAAGGCAATAATATAACATAAATATTGACAGATTAGATTTCTCCATTTCAATCTTTTATCCAACCTTATATATGCTTTTCTTATCCACCAATTGGACTTAATGTATAATTTCAAGAGTGTAGCACCCCAAGGATTATCTTGGTAACAAAATTTTGACAGAAAAACTTTAATAGGATACGGACTTCCATGATCAAATTATCTTCTACGAGAAGATAATTTGAATGGAACAAAAAGATTAAAAGGCCAGAGAAACACTTACAAGTTGCCTAAACCAGCTACTTTTATCCTGAAAAATTAACAATATTTATGTTAGTACCAAATAAAAGTTCAACAGAAAAGACAACTACAATATCAACGATGCTAATATGCATGAAATAACCACATAAAGATATATATACTCCTGGAACATGATAACAACTTCTTCATGAAGATCAAATGCATTTGTAAAAAGAAGTGACATGCGTGTCAACTCATACATCCTCTGTTGCCACTAACAACCACGACTGGCAATAATATTGAAAAGAATGAATACATCATAGACATGTTACATGTATAACTGAAATAAAAATACACAAAAATAATGCCATGCTTTAAGAAGCTAAAATCATATGCACACATGGATGTTTAACTATAAAATGCCACTCAGAACGCACAAAGCTGACTGAACTCGACTTAACTCAATGGTCATTAATTAGTCGTGAAGAGACACAAAACTGAATTAGACCCATGCATATTATTCAATAAATTAGACCCATTACAATGATACCAGGAATACTAGCCTTCCATAAGATAGAGATTATTGTAAATGAATCGTTATAATTAGGACTTCGGATTGTAGGCTAAATTTGCCTGTAATCATTATAAATAAGAAAAAGGATTATAATTGTTAGTCATGCAAATCAACTTACATCATTGGGCTTCGGACCACATACAAATTCCTGGTACGCAGATTTCTTGTCTTTATCAGTTAACGAAGCAGGCAGCTTAAAAGACTTGTTCATAGTTAGCTTCCTTTTATTCTCACTAGATTGCTCTTCTTTAGATTCCTTATTATTCGCAGTGGAATTCAAAGGGAGTCCAGATTTTGATTTTCCTTTGGGAGATGAAGAATTCGCTACCAAATCTTTCCCGCTACCGCTATTGCCCAGTTTCTTATTATCTGGCAGTTTTGCAGAACCATCATCCTTTGATTTCTTTATTACTTTGCCCTCTGAATCATCTGTCACTTTGGATGAAACCTTACCATTCTTTTGGTTCAATTTCTCTTCAGTCACGCCAGATGTACCCAACGCTTTAAGATTATTAACATCAGCAGGTAACTTCTCTTCATGTTTTGACTTATTGTCAACCATTGGTGGGTTTTTGACATCAGACTTTTGTTTCTTAAGGGGTTGATTTGGTAATCTACCGGATCCTGTGGGAGTCTTGTTTCCTTCCTTATTGTCCACCTTATTATTAAGGGGCACTAGACTCACTTTCATATCATCCTTATTAGCTTTATCGGTTTTACCCGTTTCCGAATTTGTGCCCAATGTTTCCGCACCCTTCAGCTTTCTAACATCAGCAGGTAACTTCTCTTCATGTTTTGACTTATTGTCAACCATTGGTGGGTTTTTAACATCAGACTTTTGTTTCTTAAGGGGTTGATTTGGTAATCTATCGGATCCTGTGGGAGTCTTATTTCTTTCCTTATTGTCCACCTTATTATCAACAGGCCCTATGCTCACTTTCATATCATCCTTATTAGCTTTATCGGTTTTACCCGTTTCTGACTTTGTGCCCGATGTTTCCACACCCTTCAGCTTATTAACATCCACCTGTATTTTGTTTGTATTGTCGACCTTGGATTTCTTTGAGGGCATTCCCGTCAATTTCTCAGATTCCTGAGCAACTTCAGTTTCAGCATGTTTTTCCTCGGGTGGATTTTTACCACCCGCCTTGAGTTTCTTTAAGGGCCGATCATTCAATTTATCAGATTCTGTAGGAGTTATGTTTCTTTTCAATTGATTGGGATCATCGTCAAGCTTGTTAGGTACAATTGTTGTTGGGAGCTGTTGTGGTTCACTACTAGTAGCGTTATCCTCCTTTGTTTTAGGGATACTTTCAGGGATTTCACCCTCTTTTTGGTTAAACACGTATTTAACTGTAACAAAATTTTAAAAGAATGAGCACACCAACAATAACTGTAATGTTACACCTACTTTAAAAAGATAAAAAGTTAAAAGAAGAGTATTTGATAAGACATACTCTCAAGGTCACCAACTTTATCATCCATCTTATCCGATATAGTACAGCTCTGAACATCAAAAGTACGATAAAATACAAAGTCCGCTGCTTTAAGTTCCTCAGCTGAAGGTTGGGGATTTCTGCAATCTTTTGAGACGCAAACAACATTGCATGCACCTGCTATTGATTCCTGATCCAGAAAATGATGAAGAATAATTAGCTTATGTAGTAGCAAACCCTGTCTACCAAGCAGCACAACCAATCCAATAAGAGTTTTAACTATCACCAATTTTTACATTGCATACTTAAGGATGTAATCGAGTCAAGCCAAGTTGTGAGCTACCTGAGAGTTTCTCAATAGTTGTATTCAAATATGAGTCTAACTTCGGCATTATAATACTCAGCCGTAAAGCTGCTTCGGTTATTTTACATTTTTACAAATCATGTGCGAGTATGTATAAACTTACATTTACTTGTCCTGTATAATAGAGTTGAGTCGCTTAATTCTATAAATTTAAATATAACTAAAAAAACTTAAATACCAATAATTGAGACAAGTAAAGTCAAGTTACGCCAGTCTCAAAAGTATTAAGTATTAACTAATTAATGGAACTTGAACTTGAACTTGAAAATCAACACTCTTTTGATCAAGCTCAATTCGTATTTTGTGCCGTCAGTATTTAATGTTGAATCGAGCGAGCTTGGAAAATCAACACGTCTATAACTTCCACAATACCTAGCACTCTGATGTGAAGTTGCAAACCAAATGGAAAAGTTTAGAATTAAAAAGCAACAGCCCTACCAAAAAACTAAAACCTTCCATTCACATGCATAAATGCCTAATTGCAATCCATTCGACACATTATCCAATATATTAACCTAATGAACCAAGATGATATAATTAGGATTGATGTTACATACATAAGCATCATTACGCTAAGGAAGGTGGCCTGGCGACAATGGTTTTCCTAAATACCAAAGAGAATTTAACCCTTTTATCACCCAAAACCTAAGGAGGTTGCCTAGTGACAATGACTAGGGATTTTCTAAAGTACAAACTTAAAATCTCGCAAGCTACATCTCCTTGGGAAACATGCGCAATGATCGTGTAACGTCTCTTGTCAAACTTCATGTATCTTACGGGGATCTCCTCTCTCTCCTCCCAACGTCTATTTTCTCCCTCTAAAATCTACAATCACCGTGCTATCAACGCAAAATCCAACACCATCACCGGCTTCACCACACTTTTCCAACCAAAACCCCAAATACCCGACACCCACCACAGTCACCACGGGCCAGAGACAACAAATGGTTGACCTTGTTGTTTTTTGCATTTTTTGGCGACTTTCGAGCTGTTTGGACCATCACCTTCGGCAAGTGGAGGGTCCCCTCATCTTTTCGAGGCTGATCCAGGCATTCCCGTCATCACAGCCACCGTCGTCGCAGACGCCGTAGGCCAAAAGACAAGGGGTGAGGTGGCTAACACTTCTCTTCAACAAGACCTTCTTAAGAGCTAAAATGCCCGAGGAGAGACTCAGCGAAACTTCCCCATCAACAAGAACACGAGTAGCAACTTGGGGTGAGCATCGGAACGGGTTCCGTCCCGACCCGAAACCGACTAGCTGGAAAACCCATCCTGAGTCCCGACCCGATTATGGTCGGTTTGTGTCGGGTCGATTCGGTTGGTTTCGGTTTGATCCACTTCGGTCGGTATTGCTTGTTTCTTCTCGGTTTTTGGCACGTCCTGACCCGACCCAACCCGTCCCGAAAACCGAAAACACTTAAAACACAAACCGAGTGCCGACCCGAGTATGCTCGGTTCGGTTTCGGGACGATCGGGATACGTCGGGATCCGGTCGGGACTCGAGATTCGGTCGGGATTGCTCACCCCTAGTAGCAACTACAACGGAATAAAACTACTTACTCACACCATGAGACGCTCTGGGAGAGAGTGATTGAAAGAAGGACAAGACAAGCGACAACAAAGGTGTCAATGAACCAATTTGGTTTTATGCGAGGATGGTCTTTGACTGAGGCAATACACCTATATAGAAGCGTTATAGTGTATATAAAGAAAGACAGAGAGACCTAAATCTAACATTCTAACACTTGGAGAAGGCCTCTCATAGCGTCCCACGTGAGTTGATTCGGAAGACCCTAAGAGATAGAGGAACCCCAAGGATATGCATAAAAGTTATCCGGGATATGTAAGACGGGCAAGGACTTGTGTTAGGACCGCAATGAGAAATGCGAGTTTTTTCTAGTAGAGGTAGGTCTACAACAAGATTTATCTATTATCCATTTATCCCATACCTTTTTGCCTTTACTCTCGACGAGTTGCCATGTGGGATACATGAGAGCATCCCTAATGCTTGATATTCGCCGGCGATATTGTGCTAGTTTAGAAACAACAGCCACTATGTTCTCGAGTTTTTATTTAAAGAGAAAAGAAGAGAAGAGGAGAGAAAATGAAAAAATTCATGTTCCCGAGTTCTTTTTGGAGAGGAGAATAGGGAAGAAAATTATGCCAAATTTCTACTCCTAATCTTCTTCTCAAATTGAGATGCTTAGGAGAGAAGATGATTTGTGTGCAAAATTTGGTTCCATCCCCTTTCTTCTTTTTTTCCGACTTGGGAACACACAAAAAAAACAATATTTTCCCTCTCATCTTTTCTCAAGTTTTAACCCTTTTCATTTCTCTTCTTTTTTTAGCAATAGAGAGAGACGCTAGAAGACAAAGGCTAGGGTGCAACTTCAACATGAACGCGATCGACCGGAAAAAAGAAGCGATAACTCGTACGAGCATTGAAGTGAAGAGCGACCGACCACAGAACAAGAAAGTCCCCTCTAAAAGTGAGAGGAAAAATTTGGGGGAAATTCACAACTATGTTGTACGGGTTAAGGTATCGGCCGACAACAAAGACCCAAGCGAGTAGGTTAGAAGTGGCGAAAATGAGGGTGCTAAGGTAAACTTGTGGTAAAACCATGTTAGACATGATCTTGGATGGAGTTTTAGAGTGAAACTTAAAGTCGCGACTATCAACAACAAGATAAGAGAAGGATGATTGAGATGGTTTGGGCATGAGAATACTACATTGGGAGAGTAGGATCTCTTATAGTCAATGGCTTTGAGAAGAAGGGGTAGACCAAAGCTCAGGTGGGAGATATGGAAAACGTGAAAAGCTATGATTAGGGTACATGAGTAGGTTTCCCTCGTTTCATGGTAGTTTCATGTGCATACATGATCGCCTTTAAGACTTGATGAGTAAAATGAAATTGGACTCATGCTTTCCTCTAATAAGGAGTTATATGTAATGAGTAAAGCCCTAATCTAGGAAAAAAACATAAATCAATCTTATATCCTAGATTATGCATATCGGTTCATACACCTAGTTTGTAATAAAGGGCCAACACTAACACATCTCTTATTCAACATTTCATGCTCTTCGCGATTAAGTTCCGTAATCCGTTAACATCATTAGCAAAGAAACTAGAAAAAACCTTTAGCATAAAGAGTCTTATCCATAAGTCACCTTAAACTTCTAAAGGTATTAATTATGACATCGTCAGTTTAAATATTAATCATGAGCTATTGTGACAAGCTTCGTGTCTTCGCTTCATCCACTACGATGCTCCTTGGCTTGTGAAGAATAAACATCATTGTATCTTCTAAAAGGGCAATTTCATATCTACCCTCCCGAAATTGGAAAATTCATATTTGTCAAAAACATGTTTCTTAAGCATTGTACATTATGCATTAAATGGTTGTATTTGGGTTAATATGAAATTTTCATGTGTTTAAGGGAATTGATCCCAAAGAGCAATTTGATATGCACGCTTTCAAAAAAGTGAAGTATAGCTTAATCACATTTGTTCCATTCATATTTTGAGTATGCTCAAGCTCTCATGTAATGACTTCCTACGAAAGTCTGAAAGGCCTTATATCTCCAATAGTTTAAACTTGCATATATAATTGGGGAGGATATATAATTGTAAATATAATGTTGGAAAAGTTCAATTACCAAGGAATTTATATTGGTTAGACCATGACCTTCACCGGATGCAAAAAGTATTTCATTCTCGAGAGTCTTTGTGTTTCCAAGCCACTTTGAAATCTCTTCCGGGCGAAAAAACCAATGCACTTTCACTTTCTTAATGTTCCCCTTACGCTCCCATATTTTTGTCAACTTGGCAATGTAAGGCTCTTGTAAACCTTCCTTATACATATACACACAATCGTAGAGTGCATACTTCACTCCATCATATATGAAAGATTCATAGAATTGAACCTCTTTATTCTTCCCCCCTACACCTTTCTTCTTGAGCCATTTAAATTCAAGATCTTCGTCAATATTTTCCATATATAATATGCAACACTCCACGAAATTGAAATTGATGTGGATGCAAGCAATTCTAAACCTGAAAAACACGTGACATACATTTGAGCAAACAACAAAAATCTACACTAGCTAGTTTACCTATTGATGTAATCTTTAACCATTAAGCAAGAATACATAACTAACTTATAGTAAAATCCAACAACTCTTATCTTGTTTACGAATATGAAGGAATACACCATAAAGCACATCTCCATCTTACTTGTTTACATAAGGTAAGTAAGTGGAGCATTTGAAACGAAACGAAAAGGAGTTGTTATGGTAATGAAGTCCCTTAACATCTCATACACAACTCTTCGATGGGTTTGGGGTATAGAATATAAAGAATTCGAGAGAAATAAACATCATTATACCACAAGAAAAGATTGGTTTGTAAGGCATGATTGCAACCAAAATTGAAAGTCATTGTCAAAAAGAGATTGAAAAACAATAACCATCACGACACAACATTATTTTCCAAATTTAATATGAAGTCATATACGCAAAAAAAACAAGTTCACAAGATACTCTCCGAGAAATATAGTTTGATGATAGTTTTTTCTTTTTTTAGAACATGTAACCAACTATATCACAATATACGCACCACATATTGTCTCACATGTCCTATGCAAGACTTGAACTCATAACCATTTGGTTGGGAAGCTTCTCACACAACAAGGGATACGATTGGGACACAAGCCCTTTGATGTTTAATGATAATTATACAAAGCTTGTTAGGACTTTGTTCACCAACTTTTGACGAGCAATTCGCATCCCTTTCAGCCTTATGAAGCAACTAGAAAAATCATTATCATAATGATTGTTACCATCATATAAGAACGTTACACCTCGAAACTCCATATTATACCACAAGCATGGTGTTATTCCTAATATATAACCAATATACACCAATCTACTTAATATATGGTCAACCTAAAAGTAAGCTTATTGTATGGCGAAAGGTCAAAACAAAATATCTCTTTTACACCTAAATTACTAAGATCCTCATGCTAACCTCCTTTCGTTTACATAAGCTTTTTTCCTTATCCTATGATTTTACAATGCTATAACAACATACACAATCCCGTCAAGGCGGGGTATGGGACAATGTTATAACTCAACATCAAGTCAAATATGCACCCATCAACTCTTTATCAAAAAAAANAACCCGCAATGGTTGGTCTCTTAAACCAACGAGCACGAGCTCTTACTTAAACTAAGTAACATGATAGTCGCATGACTCAATCCAGCCCATGAAGCGATATATAGGTTCACCAAGTCATTATAGAAGTGAAGTTTATGGTTGTCAACTTTCTTGGTGTAAGTAATCATACTAAAAGGCTACGTATTAGTTTAAGCATGAGATTAATTCAAATAAGTGGTTACAAACTTGTTAATTGCTAAAAACCCATTTATCTAGAAAAAAACATTTTGACACTCCTTGCTCTTTCTACTATGACATGTAATTTAACCTTGCACTTCTCAATGTTATAAGTTCTACACTTAAAACAATTTTACAATGTTACTGTTGAGCGTTAATAGTATTTACTACTCGTAGAAAGTTTTAGCTAAATTGTTTTCATGTTCTCCCAAAATTATATTTTTATATAATATTTTTAAGATAATTGTATTTTAACACTAAATATTACGATTGTTGCATCCGGCTATCGACCATTCACCAAAAAAAAACCATGTTAAATTTCAAATCAATAATTTATTGCAATATGAAGAGAAAGGTTCCAAAAATAACTAATAGTAAACAATGATCTTACATTATGTTCACTGTTAGTTTTTTAGTTTTTTAGTTTTTTATTTTTTTTTTTTTTTTTTTTTTTNCCAAAGTTCAGTTTCTATGATAAAAAAAAAAAGATTGTAAAAAAAGCAAAAGTTCAGTTTCTACGATAAAAAAAGCAAAGAAGTCTAGTTTCACAATAACTTCCTCATAGAAATGTTCGTCACGGAAGACATAGCAGCATCAATATAAACAATTTCAATCCCTCATATTTATAATACAGTAATAAATTACATCTAAACCTCGCAGTAATGCAACGTCAATGACCTAGTGGAATAAGAAACGATTGTAAATTTTCGTTTGAAAATTACAATCGAGTTGAAGAAAAGTACCTGAGCACACAATTAAATGTCCGATTGATGTCACGCGAGATGTCCGAAAACAGAGAAACCTAACAAATAACAAAGAAAGAGTCGCACACAATGCTTAATAAACACAGTTTGAAATAAACTCATCAGTCAAAAAACCGCAAACCCCGTCCATCAATAAATGTGAATTAAACCGAAAAGATTTGAACAAAACATCATCGATAAGCTCTAAAATTAAATGCCGCATAAATGAGTAAATTAGGTGTATACACGCCCTAACTTCGTGATACATGTCATTAAATTACATCGAGTAACGACGACAGTAATACCAATAATTACATTTAATGATGTTATTATGGTTATAAAAATAATGAGAAAACATATACCAGTGTAAATTCACGTTTCTCAATTATCATAAAGTCAAAGAAACGTACCTCAATACACAACTCAGCTTCCAATTAACACGTCACGCCAGATGTCCAACAACTAAGCAACCTAACAAATAAAGTCATCAGTCAGAAACAATACATATAAATATATATAATAAACACAGCTTACAATAAACTCTAGTTTCATGAATTCATCAATAACCGCAAATTAAACCGCATAAAATTTGACGAAATAACATCAATAAGCCCTAAGTACAAATGCCGTGTGTTTATAAGCCCCAAACTTCTCATTAAATTACAACAAGTAACACGTAGCGTAATAATGATTACAGCTGACAATATTATTATGAGTATTTAACTGAGTAACGTCGAAAAAAAGCATCTCGATAGACAATTCAACTTCCAATTAAATTAGGTGTTCATAAGCCCTAATTTCTGTATGTTTACAATAAACTCTCGTTTCATGAATTCATCAATAAACGCAAATTAAACCGAATAAAATTAGACGAAATAACATCAATAAGCCATGATTACAAATAAGCCCTGATTACAAATGCCGTGTGTTTATAAGCCCCAACTTCTCATTAAATTACATCGAGTAACACGAAGTGTAATAATGATTACAGCTATGAGTATTTAACTGAGTAATGTCGAAAAAAAGCACCTCGATAGACGATTCAACTTCCAGTTGATAGACGGCGCGAGATATCCGAAAACTAAGCAACCTAACAAATAACATAGAGAGCAGTCACAAATACGAGTCGAAGCCCTAGCTTAACAAATTCATCAATACATACAATAAAGTCGAAAAAAGCACCTCGATAGACAATTCAGCTTCCAATCGATACGCCGCGAGAGATATCCGAAAACTAATCAACCTAACAAACAACAAAACACGATATAATCATCAGTCGAAACCCTAGCTTCACGAATTCATCAATAAACATCATAATTAAAATAAGTGTTTATAAGCCCTAATTTCTGTATGCTTTTTGTAATTTTTATAAAATTCATCAGTCGAAACCCTAGGTTCACGAATTAAAATATTATGAATAAGCCCTAATTTAAAATGCAGTATCAATTAGGTGTTTATAAGCCAAATGAGTAATGATAAATAGAGATGATTGTGTTGTTATTATGATTGATTAATTGAGTGGAGATATGTACCGGAAAAAAGGAGTGTCGTCGGATGAGGTACGGAATCGTCGGAGAGTGAAGGAGACGGAGAGGAGAGGAGAGTTATGGGGGGAAAGAAAAGTGAAAATTGGGCTTTATTTTGGTGTTTGGTTTTATTTTTTAGTTTGGACACTATGGTTTGGAACTTTTGATTTTTGGTTTTAGTTGGGGTGTTTGGTCTGCGAAGAGAATGCTAACAGGAGTGGTCCATTCACATCAGCGCCACATCAATTTTATATCTCGTTTCATTTTCCCTCACCATTCACATGTTTTACTCACCCTCCCTCACATTTCATACTCATTTTTTTTATATATATTTAATTAACTACTTTATATTTAAGGTATGCTAAATCCACAAAAAACTCTCAGCTGGATGTAGCAAAATCCATATATTTATAGGGTCCTACTAATTCAACACCAAATGTATTAAATAAATACAAGTCAAACATTTTATTTTGGGTCCTGCTATTCTTACCCAAATTTCCTTAAGCACAAACTTTCATGTTACATATTCCAAAGCATTTTAATAAATTAAAAGAAAAACATTTTATTACTTTTCTTTATTTCTATTTAAGTTTTGATTTTTAAATACAAAAAAAAAAATAGAAAAAGAAAAGTAGAAAAAACATACGGACTACCATCCTGTTTCTTTTATGTTTCTTTTAAGTTTTTGTTATTTTGTTTTTAGCTTAAGATTGAGTCGAGTCTTGGCTTAGCAACATTGTATAGTGCATGTATTTGATCATGATAGTTAACTCGCCACCATCAAAATACCCTTATTCCAACCAAACCGTGTTTATCATATCCCTACACCTTACATTATAACCCTTTTGAAAGCCCTCTTTGATAGTTCATCTTAGGTGCTTACGCCTAGTGGAGGAGTAATTGATCCTCTCCCAAGCCTATGGTAATCTATTTGCTATGACAGGTAGTGAGAGATATTTTTCGTTTTCATTTATGAGATATAATTCTATGACACTTGAGAGATGAGAGTATCCAAACACTATTTGTGAGGTGCTAGTGTATGATTTCCGTGCTTATGATGATTAGGGTCGAATGACTATTTGTTGTAATTACTTTTATATTTGTGTTAAATGACCCCTAACTCATATTTTGATTGGAATAAAAGCTTATTTGCTTGAGGACAAGCAAACCCCAAGTGTAAGGGTATTTGATGAGACGAAAAGTGTACCCGTTTTAAGGGGTCATTTAAGCCCTAATTCGAGTAAATATGATCAAATATTGCCCTAAATCGTTCCTTTTGTCATTTTAGGTACTTTTGAGAAGAATTCTGGAAAACATGCATATTTGGACGTTTTTAGAGCATAAAAGTGAAGAAAACGACAAAGTCTCAAAAGAAGCTGAATTTCCTACCTGACGGCGTCAGAGTCACAAGATGACGCCGTCAGCCAACATTGACAAAAGAGTGAAGTCAAATTACACTAGACGTCCTATGAAGAAAACAAGATGTTTTCACCTGACGGCGTCAGGTGTTAAAGATTGTAGGCCGTCAGGTGTTAACTTAAAGAGTGACGGCCCAGAACAATTTAAAGGGTGACGGCGTCAGAAGTAAATCTAGGCCATCCGAGAACCCTAATGACGGCGAACTGATGGCGTCAGAACCTATAGCCTGACGCCGTCAGAATGTAAAATCTATATATATTTTCCTATTTTTCATTCATTAGTGTGGAACTTTGTGTGGAACTTTTGGTACAAGTTTTGGATAAACCCTAAAGACGATTTTAGCTGTAATTTCAAGGGTTTTTCACCCTTGAAACCCTCGTGTTCAATTAAAGATAAGTCCTCACTTAAATTAATCAATATGTCTATGTGTTGGTTAATTATATCTTATGTTTGTCTTTAATTAACATGCTAGGCTAGATTGTTCTTGTGTTTGCTTAGATCTAATGAAACCTAACTATTAATTATTGGTTGATTGGTGTGTTATTACTTTGTTGGGATGAATGTTTCATCAATGTTAGGCTTAAGAAAACTGGCAATACTCCTATATGGTAACATGCTTGAACGTCTTAAGAAACATGTAACTAAGGCATACTAGGTTATTAAGGTAGTATTTAACGCATGAGCCACTGTTTACAATCCCTATGATTATGTGTACGCATGGTTGTAGGAGGAGATAAGAGCTCATAGAATTGGGGAGATATGTATGCCACCCCATGAATTGTTAAGGAATACACCCGTCATCCACACAAGTAATACATACACCAATTAACCGGTAAAAGATAGTTAGGGAGTAAGGAAGTCTAAGTAAACACATTTGTCTCCATATAAGTTTTCACAACCTTTATTTTCTTGTTATTTTATTTTTTATTGCAATTGTAGTTTTTGGGTTAGTTGACTAGCAACTAATTCCGCCCATTCCTCCAATACCCGAGATTTTACTTGCTTTCCAAAAAAAAATACAAAAGTACAAAAAATAATCTTCCTTCATTTTTAGACCTATTAGAGTAGTTTTTCTATCCTAACGAACACTATTCCCTGTGAGAGAACGATCAATCCCCCGTACTTACCACTACACTATACTACACTGACCAGGTACACTGTCTGGTGGGATTGCAAGCTTCTCAAGATCCCTTGAGAGGTAAAACCTGTTGCGTGGTCGCAATCATACGCACATCAATATTCCAAAGCATTTTAATAAATTAAAAGAAAAACATTTTATTACTTTTCTTTATTTCTATTCAAGTTTTGATTTTTAAAATTTTAATTTTCGCAAAGATCATACAAAATCACCAAGGAATATTATGTTTTAACTCTAAATATTTGAACGTCACTGAAATAACTAACAACTAATACTTTTTTAGTAGAATGTGTTTTCTTATTCTAGTGCGAGAAAAAAAATATGTTAAAAATATACTTGTTCATTGTGAATATATTTACTTACTAGTTATAATACCCGCGCACGCGCGAGTTTTCTTTTTTAAACTTTTTGAATGATATATTTTTATTTATTAAAAAACAAATAATTTAATCTTTAAATTTGTTTTGTTGATATACTACATAAGTAGTAGATAAACATAAAAGATAAAGATAAGATATTATGATTAAACTTTTTAAATGATTATCTTTAATAATAATAAATTATAATAAATTTGTTTTGTTGATATACTACATAAGTAGAAGATAAACACAAAAGATAAAGATAAGATGCAACTAACGATAGGATTAAATTTTTTAAATGATTATCTTTAATAATCAAAAATTATAATTAAAATAATAATAAAAATATTACTTAATAAGGGAAGGTTGAGTTTTTCAAAATAGAAAAGTCCCCAATTGGGTTTTGTTTTATTATACTAGTTATAATACCTGTGCACGCACACGGTTTTTAAAATTTCGTTTTGATTATGTATTATTATCGATTAAGAAATGAATCACAAAGAGGTTAACACATAAATCATAAGTATAGAAGAATGGTTGTATCTCACATCCGTGACTACCAACTCAATAACATTATCGCAGTATAGTAACATAATAACCTGATTAAAAATCATATATTCTTGTTTAATAATTCTCATGTACATACTTTAATTCCTTTACAACGGCCAACTATTACATTTTTTTTTTTTTTTTTTTTTTTTTTTATTTTTTATGAAACATCACGTCAATGAATAAAGTTAGGCTATCATCTACGTAGTATTTGTTTTTTTTGATTTAGGAGGTGATTGTTATCAACTAAGGATTGTGATGCGTGCATTTTTTTCTTAAATTTAAGGAAAACACCTTCTACATTAAACAATGACTACCTAACCCATGTGTTTGTTTGTTTTTTTTGTAATAATTAGCTTTGTATAACGTTTTTAACTGACAGACATGCTGAGGTTGATGTTGATGTTATTGTTTAACTTTAACTATTGATATAATTTTGTACAAAATGTGCGAGTTTAGTAGCACATAATAAGCGTTAATGAAGTTAAATATGTTCCGTAAAGTTTTTAAAATGTTTTTATGGATTTTTATATACAAATTTTAAATAACAATTTCATGAGTCATTGTTATAAGTAGAATCGCGTATATTTATTTTCATATCACAGTAACTCGTGCTTACCATTTGATATTTATATTCCCGTTACTAATAATTTAGCCGTATTTAATATTCAACACGCATAAATTAACCTTTTAAATATAATAACATGAGTTGTTATTTAAAAAAATATTCTAACGGATGAAAGTCTACAATTAACAATATTAAAACTAATTCGCATATTTACAAATATAAAAGTCTGAAACTAATACTAATACCATGTAATTTTAAACAAAGTTCATATTATAAAGTATAAGCGGTATAAAGTGTAAGCGGTTATTTGTGTTTTTTCTAAAGTTATTAAAAAACATGGAAACTTATAATTTTACACTTAGCTCCATATATTTTATTTAAAATTCAACCACCAAAGTTTTATTAATTACTTCCTCTTTTTTTAAGTTTTTGTTTTCATAAATTTGACATCTATATTTTTATGCATTTTTTTCCCAACCAAATTTCTCCATCAAATTTATCAAGTTTGACCAAAATCAATTTAATTTTGACTTTCTATTGACTAATCATATTGTTCGATTTCGCCTACGTGGCAAAATCGAGCTCTCCTATTGGTCTAATTTTTTTTTTCAATGAGAAGGGTTTTGTAAAAATACTCTGAAATGATGTAATTCTTTTATTATATAAAAGATAAAAGATTATTTATCTCTGATCTACAAACTGAAAAAATAACTATCATGGATGTACCTGCGAGGAAAGATCATTTACATATCAAAAGTTTTTAACATATTAAATGATATATTTCAGCCACTTATTTATCTATTAAAAAAAAGAGATTAATTAATAATTAAATTAAAAAACAATTACACACATCTTTATACAATTTAAATATCTCATGAACCATTACTACAAGAACAATACCCGTGCGTTGCATGGGTGGACGTCTTTTTTCCTAATGTCTGCAATAAGTTAGGAAGAGATAGAATATCAAAAAGTTGAAGAAAAAAATATAATTAAACTCTAACAAAATAAGAAAATAAAGCATAACGTATGATGGTGTAAACTCATTATTTTCATAATGTACTAAATAATAAAAGTAAATTTGTGAACGAATTAAATGGCTGCAAATTGTCTAAACGATTCAAGTAAAGGACTACGAACGATTAACCACTTCCTCATCCTGCATAATCTCCATACGTTGAGGAACCGCAACCTCATTAACCTCAATGTTTATGTTGTTTACATTGACCTCATGTGGCATTTCATCAATTTCTCTTACAATTGTAGCATTTGAAGAAGGACACACAACTGTGTTTACATCAATTGTAAGTTCATTACTTGCATGAGATACTTCATGTACGGAATCATCAACAGGAGTGTTAGTGCAAAAAGTGTGGTAGAATAGGATTGGGCTTAATTATGCTTTCGGCTTCCCTTGGTAGACTATCCCGTATGATAAGCTTGGCACTGATCCAAGTGAGTGATTGATCCCTGCTCAAATGAGAGTAAACCGTTAGCCTTATCGTGGGGACGGACCCCACGATTAAGCTTCGGCGTGAGAGTAAGTACTCATGTTGTCAGAGAAATATGAGTGTATTAGGATGTGTGAGAAAATCATACCTCGAAAGTGTAAACTGAGGTTACCTTTTATAGGTGGTCGAAATGCTAGGGTTTCCTAGTATATCGCATATTGCTGTAGTGGCCGAGGTGGGACCCTTGTCGGGCAAGGCTCTGTTGCTTAATCAATTGCAGATGTGGATTACTTTCCGGACCGTGGGCCGGTCCGTGAGCGTACTTCGAGAATGCCGCTCAAGTTGTCCATATACGTCCTTGTGTGTCCGGACTGTGCCTTGCTCGTGGCTTGGGCTTTAGTTATATCCGGTTCTGTTGTTTGGTTGGGCCGGAGCCCATTTTGTTTGTAGGGCCGGAGCCCGGTTGTATAATCCAGGCCCAGCAAGCCTGCTGTCCGTACTATACGTCATCAAGTCCCCCCAGTGTAGTGTGTTCATTTCACGTGCTCTTTATGTAGCGTGCGGTGAGTACTTCTAGACTAATTTGCTGTCCGTTCCGCTTCTAAGCTTGTATCTTTTTCGCGACACGTGTTTTGTTCAACGGTTGAGATCGTGGGGGAACGTGGACCGTTTTTAAACCGTTTATCTTTTGTTTTACTCTTTCCTTGGACTAAGTGCCAAAGGGAATAAATAATCGATCTTATTCACCTGTATTTCCTTTTTTCCTTCCTCTCATCTTTCATATCCACAGTTTCACTTGTCTGTTTGAATTTTGTTTGATAAACCTCCATTTGTTGCACCAATGGATATGGCTCTTGATATTCCAGATCTTTTTGAGGTTATTCCTGCCAAAGAAGAGCAATCGGAGGTTACATCGGGTCCATCTGTTGCTGTTGTTTGTCCCATAACTTCTCCTGTGCCCGTTGTTGTTGGTTCTTCTGTTGATGTTAAAGGCGTAGACTCGCACGATCTTGCTGTTGTTGATGGTGTTTTTGGATCTCACGGTATTGCTACTGGTGAGGTCAGCAGTGTTTCTGTTGAATCTAATACCCTTGATAGATCTTGTAGCTCTCGTTGATCGTTAGCAGTGTCTATGTAATCACAAACACTCTAATAGAGAATCTCCAAAGCTTGTATTCTAATGCGAAAAACAAATACAAACAGAAACAATGAATACTAAGAACGTTTGATCCTCTATGGATCTTTTATATAATAAGAACTTGTTTTTCAAACTCGTCCATAGAACATAAACTTGTGTTCCTTTTATAGACAAGGAACCCTAACCTTAAACTGTTTCACAAGAAACGTATATTCTATAAACTCTAAACAATATGCATTATCTTTTCCTAATATTACTCATGCATATCCTAACTATATTACAAAATACGCGGTTTAACT
>LBNU01020159.1:16958-38045 GCA_014162995.1 Artemisia annua | reverse complement strand
TTTGATGAAAAGTTAACTGTGGTGGGGATCTATCAAGTTGTGGTGGGTGATTATGTGATTATTTGGTTCTTGAAACTGCTTTAGCAGTTTTGATGGTTTCTTGAAACTGTTTTGATGGTTATGTGAAATTGCCTGAGTTGTGTGGGTGCAAACGGGTAGGTTAACACCTTGATCTGCCACCTTTGAGTGGTATGAAAACCTGCTCTGGCCTACCCCAGTCCACAGACTCTGTGTGGTTTCATGGCAAACTGCTTATGTGCTTATGATAAAAAAAGTGCTTATGTGCTTATTGCACACAGGCTCAGGTTAGTCCACAGGTATGTGATATATGATTAGCCCCTAACCGGACGGGGTCTACCCCCATGTTTGGCAAACCCTCCCTAGTTTTAGGGGGAGGGTTATAAAGACGGGGGTGAGGTTGGTTAGTTTAACCGGGTCTATGGTGGGTAGGGTGGCAGTGGTCCTTTTGTGGTTCTAATATGCTTGATAAGCAGTTTGTGATGAAACTGCTTATAAAACTGCTTATATGCTTGATAAGCAGTTTGTTATTTCAAACTTGGTTTAAGCAGTTTGCTTTTGAAACTTGATAAGCAGTTTGTTTTAAAAAAAACTGATATAAGGCGATGATGATTTAAAAAAAATGTTTTGATTTTGGCGTGGCATTACCGAATGGACGGCAAAAAAAATATTTTTGCAACCTTTGAAGTTGCAGCCAAATGTGATAAACTAGCTTATGTTGCAACAATATAAAATCTGAGCCTAATGTTACCTGTTGTGTGTAGAATGGTGAATTAGACATCTTGGCAGCCTAAGATCTTTGTTGTGTTTCACTTGCGGCTTTTACTTGCGGCTTGTGTTTCACTTGTGTGCAATCTACAAAGATATGCTTTGTTAGTATATTTATATACTGAGGGTTAATCTAACACAAAGGTAGCACCCCCGTCAATATAACCCATGCCTTTACTTGTGATACTGATTTGGATTTCACTTGCTGCTATCACTTGTGATACTGATTTGGCTTTCACTTGTGCAATTTGCTTCTTGTGGTGAGAGTTGATTTCACTTGTGCTATGGTTGGTGGTTCTGTTGTTGGTGGTTTGTTGCTATGGTTGGTGGTTTGTTGCTATGGTTTGTTGATAGATATATGGGAGCCTTTCTTGTGCTCTTGTGAGTAATTGCAGGGAATTACTACTTTTTTGTGACTTTTTACAGCCTTGTGATGCTTTCTTGTGACTATTTCCAGGGTGAATCTTTGTACTTGCAGAATATTGGTACTTGCATTACTTTCTTGTGTAACATGTGTGGAATGTGATACTTGTGTTTCACTTGGTTTGGGTGCAATCTGTGAACGTTTGGGTTCAATCTGTTTCACTTGTTGCAATATGCTTGTGTGCAATCAGTGCACTTGGGGGCAATTCTGTGCACTTGGGTGCAATCTGTTTCACTTGTGTGCATTCTGCACTTGGACAAAAATTTTTTTTAGAAAAGGCGATGATGATTGGTTTTCTAAAAACCGAAAGGATGGCAAAGTGATATTTTTATCACTTTTGCAACCTTCATATCTGAGCCTATTTTGTGCAAATGGTTTTCTAAATCGGCGATGATGATTATCATTTATAATTTGAGCCTTTTGTGCATTCTGTTTCACTTGTGTTCAGGTAGACCTGTGTGCAATTGCTTGTGTGCTTATGCACTTGGACAAAAAAACTGGAAAAATGTTGGACAAACAAAAACTTATCGGCGATGACGATTACAAAATCTGAGCCTACTTTGTGTGCAATCTGCCTGTGCGCAATTGCTTGTGTGCTTATGCACTTGGCCAATAAAACTGGATATATGTTTGGTTGTGTGCTTATGCACTTGGAAAAAAAACTGGAAAATTTTTTGGTTGTGCTTGTGTGCTTATGCACTTGGCTTGTGTGCTTATGCACTTGGAAAAAAATGGACAAAAATGTGGACTTTGGACAAAAACTTGGACCTGGACAAAAAAAAAAAAAAAAAAAAAAAAAAAAAAAAAAAAAAAAAAAAAACGACAAAATAGTCGGGTAGACAAAAAAGTGAGAAAAGGACTGCTACATTACCCTAGTATAGGGAGGGTTGGGGGTAGACCCGGTGTGGTTAGTACCACCCTTTATCTAATTATCCTGCCAAACAACATTTATAAAATTGATACCTCAACTTATAATCATTCATATTCCACCCCTATATCAAATCTATACCGATTATCATTTTGGACAACAAACCAAACACTACCCCAAATATTTTGAGTGTTATCATATTTGATTTTCAAAGACCCATTTATCTAACATTTTTTTTCCCAAAGACATCAAAAGCAAGCAAGAAAAAAACAGTTTAAAGTCTTTTACTCTTCCATTTATTAAAGTCTTTGCATGGCAGCCACACAATATATAAAAAAAAATCCCTATCATCCATTCTCCGTCACACATCTTCAAACACTCCGTCGTCACTCCATCACACAATATGGCATTACAAATCAACCACACTTTCCGTCCATCCCAACTGACGTCACCATCACCATCAGCTGGATCATCAGTGACGTCACTTGCAAAGCAGTCGTCGTTGAAGTTGACCCAAAAAACGGTTCTTAAAGTAGGGTTAAGAAATAATAAAAATGTGGTTAGGGTGAGGTCGAGCTTAGAAGGTGGTGGTTCTTCAGTTACTACGGCGGTTATAGGAGTGGTGACGGAAGTTGATAAGGATACGTTTTGGCCCATTGTTGAAGATGCTGGTGATAAGACTGTTGTCCTTGATATGTATACTCAATGGTAATATTTATTACTGTGTATTATTTGTGTTAGTTGATCAGTTGTTGATAGAATAGTGAAGAGTTTAGTGGTGGATATAACAAGTTAGACTTCACTTTGACAAGGTCAACGCATCACTAGATAATTATATACTTGCTTCGTCTCAAAATTATATAAGACAGTTTTACGCTTAACTAATTAATTAATACTATCTTTTTAAAAATTGCAATAATAATTTCAAACAAAAGTAATATGGTAAACTCGATCAAACTTCCTTATCTATATTTAGTAATGGACAATTAAATTGGGACATGCAAAAAGAAAACGTGTACTATTACTTTGGGACGGAGAGAGTAAATAATTCCATATATACCCAATTCAGGCATCGGAATGTCATATATATATACCCAAAAGATAAGCTTATGCATGATGTACAATGCGGTTAAAGCATGTTTTGGGTAAATATGGCATTATGGTATTTAAGTTGGGTAAATATGGAATTGCCCCTTGTTTTATTATTTGTGCGTAAAATATTAGGTTGTGTTTGGCGGCGAGCTTTTAGAAGCGTTTAGCGTTTAGAATATAATGTTCGGGAACAAGCACACATTTAGCTTTTGACTTTGTTTAAGAAGCAGTTAACATTTAACTTTGCCTCATATTAGACTTTGAACTTTATAATTACAATTACAACTATGTGTTACCAAAAGCATTTATAAACAAACAACCACTCTTGCATAGAGATAATGCTAGATTTGCCAAACATAGCCTTAGTTTTGTTGCGACTCCTGTAATTGATAATCCTAAACTGATCATTTGGCCTTAAATGATCCAATAGTTAGGATTGGTTTTGGGTATACACAAACACTAGAAAGTGATAAGTTGTGATTTGGTTAAAGCAAGTATGTTTTTCAAGCTTTCGTTATTAAACTGGACGCATGCGGCCATGCTCCTTTCTTTAAACGCAATAATTAGATAACCATATTAAAGAACGCAATGCCAAACACTTCCTATTTAGGAAATGATTATGATTTAAGCGATGTCAAATTGTCACAGATACAGATCTTGTTTCGTTCCTTATGGTATACTTCACTAATAAGGTTACATAGTTCACATAGTGGTTTGCGGAATGTTGATTATGGTTTATGTATGGTTAGAGATGGTTAAATGACTTTTTTAAATTGAAGTTATAAGTACTTGAGAAGCTTATGAACTTCATTTTGTGTGTTTGGGTTTAGGTTTTTTTAGTGGAGCTCTTGTATAAACTTTAAAACTCGTTAGAAAGTCAGATGGATCATATGTTGCAATGGAAACAATAGCAAGCGTTTTAGAGTCTTGGTACTTCTTACATTGGTGATACAATTATACAAACGACTCCAGATGGCTGAAAGTAAGTAGTTCAAGAGAGATTGTCTGACAGTATATTTAGCTTAAATAAATGACTCATGTGGACCTAGGTGATAGCGAGGTGTTAAAGTCTCTTCCTTTAATAAGCTCCATGAGCCCTTCTACAGTTCTACCCCTTCGCTAAACATTAGAGCTCCCTACTGAAAATGCATACATAAACTCAATCATACCATCTGATGCGTGATGTTGTCTTTTGTTTTGGGCTTTAGTACCCTGTTTGCTGTTTCTTAGAAAAATAGTGTGCATTTGTTGGAATTAAATAAAAAGCTGTTCCAAATTATGAATTATATATCTGTAAGGTTATCTTTGCACTTAGCTAGATCACGGGCATCTATTTTTAGGGGATATTAATCTGTACCTGTTAAAATAGTATACAAAATGTTAAGTAATAAGCAACACGGGTCAAAATTTGGGTGTTAAACTGTTAACCATGTTTCCCCTAGAAAACTATAATCGCAAGATCCATGTAGGAACATTGACTGTGTAATGGCACATGTACATTGTAAGGAACTGCCCACCAAAAAAGGAGCCAGTCTTTGAAGTCTGAATATACAACTGTGAAAGTCTTTATACGCCATAGAATCCGTGGACCTTTTCTGACATTTTCTCAAGTAAAGGTCAACTTGCACGCATGTCATCGTTAGAATCCAACTTGATTAGTTTAACCTTTTCGTGTTAAATGTTTAGAATTTGCACGTGATAAATGTTTATTTAATCCATATAGTGACAGCATAGCTGTATACCTGATCTGTTTCAGATAATTATGTCTAAAAACGGAAGTAAGAATTGAAGGATGTTAGAGTATCTAAGATCTGTTGTTTAATATTTTGTATGCTTACTAAGAAAACTTAAGTAGTAAGAATCCTCCTAAGAGATCTTAGTCATGAAGAAAACTTCAATAGTAAGTATCCTTACCTCTAAAGGATACTTGGATATTTATAACTCTTAGCTATTAAGAATACTTAGCTGTTAGGAATACTTAGAGGCAAAGGAAGCCTATGTACTAAGTTTTGTAAGCCTATAAATAGGAGTGTAATACAAAGCTGGAATACATCACTCCAGCCTTCAAATTCTATTTTCAATTCTGTGCTTCCAATTTACATCAGCAAACTTGCTGCTACTTTATTCTTAATAGTGCAGAATCTGTATAAGATTTACAAAGGAAAACATGAAAGCCCGTAGCACAATATCTATTATAGACACCCTGATAAGCACAATAAGAATTGAACGAAAGTCTATACGCCATAGAATCTGTGGACCTTTTCTGACTTTTTAGCAAGTAAAAGTCAACTTGCATGAGTGTCATTGTTAGAATCCAACTTGATTTGTTTAAACTTCTTTTGTGTTAAATGTTTAACAATTGCACGTGATCCATTTAGTGATAACATAGCCTTATATCTGATTTGTTTGAGATAATCACTGTTGTTATCAATAAGCAGAACATGTGATGGAATTTTATGTCCTAGAGAAGGAAACAACGGAAGTAATTATTGAAGGAAACGACGGAAGTAAGAATTGAAGGAAAACAAGAAAGCCTGTAGCACAATATCCATTATAGATACCTGATCAGCACAAATTTATTTTAGATCTAGGGTTAAATACCTTCTCATATGATTTCACTGTAGCCATTTGCTAAATAGGAATTGAATTAAGAGAAAGCTCGGGTCTTCTAACAAAGTTTATATTATTTGCCTGATAAAAGAACAGAGTATTATGCCTATTAAATATATCGTCAAACTTACCATCCGGTGGCATGGTGTAAATATATGCAAGATGTTGACTGGACATTATTGCTACGGGATGTTAATGTATACTGTAAAAGAAAATAAATAGTCTCAACAAATAAGCAACGCTGGAAAATTTACGTGTTAACCATGTTCCCTGTAGACAACTTTAAATTGCACGATTCATGTAGGAACATTTGAGTGTCTTATCAGTTCATGTAATTGTGAGGGATTGTCCACCAAAAAGGAGCCACTCTTTGAAATCTAAATATCTGTTGTGTTGGATTTAAGTTTTAACAATGATAAACAAACTGGGAAAATCTATATACGCCATAGAATCCGTGGAACTTTTCTGACTTTTTCTCAAGTATAGGCCAACTATGGTACACGAGTGTTATCGGTAGGATCCAACTTGATTAGTTTAAACTTATTTCATGTTAAATGTTTAACAATTGCACGCGATAATTGTTTACTTTTTCCATTTGATGATAACATAACCTTATACCTGATCTGTTTTATATGATCTCTATTGTGTCCTAGAAAAGGAAACAACGGAAGTAAGAATTGAAGAGAAAAACAAGAAAGCCCATGGCACGATATCCATAACAGACACACCTGATAAGCACAAATTTATTTAAGATCTAGGGTAAATTACCTTATATGACTTCAAAGTAGCCTTTTGCTAATAGGAAGTCAATTAAGAAAATATTCTGGTCTTCTAACGAAGTCCGTATCATTCATCTGGTGGCATGATGTTCTAATGTATATGTTAAATTGATAAATCAGTTGAGTAAAAATTTGTCCATTTCTGGGACAAGGGAGTCTTATAAATCCATGGATTTAACTTAAATGATTTATCTTCTGGTATGCTGCAAATATACACCAATCATGCCTGAAGTGCAATCCATATTAAAGGAACACTAAATCTTAGTCTGTTGTAACTCTTTTAATTTTCTCAGGTGTGGTCCTTGCAAAATAATGGCTCCCAAGTTTCAAGAATTAGCTGAGAAGTACGATGATGTTGTCTTTCTAAAGCTCGACTGCAATCAAGAAAATAAGGTATAGTTATTATTTCGTAATATGGATGTTTTGTCACCCAATGTCATGGTCACAATTCACACGTCATGAAACATTTTTACATAAATACATAATAGGAAAAATAGATTAAAATGTCTTTTGTTTCATGTTTACACCAATTATATATTCACACAATAAGGTCATACACTTGAATCCAAATAACTATACCAGTCATATCCTTTTTATCCAATTATAGATTATCATCAGCAGTTGAAGATATAACGATGAAAATGATGAAATTGATATGCTTGTAAGAGTAACTTATTTTTGCTTTTGTGACCAGTCATAGGCAGTGGTTTTGGTACTGTTAGCCAGAAAACCTAAAGTTTGATTAGGTCATGTGGATGTGATTTTGAATGGACCCATAGACGGATTGGATTAGAGATTTCCGATTTCAGAATATCTAAACAAAAACCAAAACTCCTTTGTAATATGCCAACCAGAAGACTTGAAATTTAGCCACTCCACGGATTAATTGGCGTCTTTTATGGACCAATTGGATCAGAATTAATTGCCTAATAGGACCTCGATTTAGTTAATATATTATATTGTGTTGTATCATGTCCCTTTTCTTATGCATTTATTGGCAGCCATTAGCAAAGGAGCTTGGCATAAAGGTGGTTCCTACCTTCAAGATTCTTAAACATGGTAAGATTGTAAAAGAAGTTACTGGGGCAAAGTTTGATAATTTAGTTGTTGCCATGGAGGAAGTTAGATCCAGTTAAACCCAACCCCGTGTTTATAATGTAAGAATTTATATG
This sequence comes from Artemisia annua, assembly GCA_014162995.1. Classification (NCBI taxonomy): domain Eukaryota; kingdom Viridiplantae; phylum Streptophyta; class Magnoliopsida; order Asterales; family Asteraceae; genus Artemisia; species Artemisia annua. The sequence continues at coordinate 30,314 of LBNU01020159.1, read as the reverse complement.
TATCAAATCAATTCAATAAATATTCGAATTCCATCCTTAGTATGCCCAAATACTATTCCCTTTTATAACGGCCAAATTTACATAGATCTTCATAAACACGATCATCTTAAGCATTTACAACATATATTATTGTTATTATTATAACCATTACATAATAACCACTATTCCATAACATTTAAAGAACACATAATGAAAATGGCCAATAAATCTTATGCTGACATGCTCAAGTCTTCTTCTTAGCTGGCGGTGGTGGTTGTTTTCGTACATTAAAATAAGTGACCCCAACTGGATCTCCAAGCTTGTGACTGTATGCAAAGTCACAAGTCTTTAAGCAACCTCGCAACAGGAGTATGTTGATATTCTTGATCTTATCAATCTTTTCTTCTTGTTTGTACAAGTCAAATCTGTAACGGTGGACACCAACTCCAGGGCCTGGTCCTTTGTAGGAAACAACTTGGGTACCTTTAATATACAAAGTTATTTGTAAGCAATGACCAGTGTCTAAATACTAGCTAGGCGCCGATTTTGGCTGGGTTTTCAAATCAGAGCTATCTTGTAAAACATATAACACAAGTAACATTTGTCCATAAATTATTTGTTTACCTTGAGCACATGTCGTCCCGCCGGGTATGTTTATAACAAGCCTGCAACACATTGGCCAAGTATCAAGAAACATGTGACACTATAAAAACATGCAGGTCTGCATTTTTTACCTCAAAAAGGGTCCAAAAGTAAAAAAAAGTTGTGTTTATATGTGTGTGTGTGTAAGAGAGAGAAAGAGAGGAACCATGAGAGATTTTCTTGCGAGTTGTACTTTGGATCATCTGAATCCGCCAGTATTAATGTGTATTTCTCATCACGTTTGCCACCTATGACAACCCTTGGAGTAGTTTGAGCAGTAAGTGTGTGAAGCTCACAACCATTGGTAACCTTCCGGTTATTGTAGTACACTGACATAGTGACTCTAGGTGAAACTGGCTCATTAGTATATGTGATTGGATTCATCTGTAGCTAGTGTTCCGATGTCTATTATGTTTATATGCAAAGTCTCCTTATATAGAGGCCACAAGAATTTTGAAGGTGACAAATCTTGTGACAGACTTTTGTTACATGAAAACATGGAAGTAGCCATTGTAAGTCACATTGTAAACCTTGTAAAAGCAAGTTTTTATGCAACAAAGTAAAGCACTGAGCAAAAACTTGGGGGCGAAAATACCGCCCCTTTGTAGGCAACGGTTGATTGTGAACATGTAAAATGTGAGGGGTTAAAAGTTAAAACAGCAAGTTTTATATACAATTGTGTCCAAACTTGAATTCAAAGCAAAAACTAATTTATTGGCATTGGTTTTAATAGTTAGATTTGGTAGTTTTTTCGGCTTTGATATCAGGGGTGGGCTGGTTCATGTTAAAGGTTGCTCTATTATAGCAGGGTTGGTGTTATAAGGTTTATGATCTATCACACATATTAATCATTGGTTGCGTTGTTTAATGGAAATTGTAGAATATTTGAGATCATAGGCGAACAAATGCATAATCATTTTTATAAAATTGTTTACTTTAGTGATTAATTTTGTAGGATAGCGTATAATTTTTCTGTAGTTTTATCCATCAGGTTTTCATTCTAACAAGCATATAGATTGACTGAATGTTTTAAAAGTATAAACACTTTTGCTCGTTATCAGTCATAATATGGCGATTCGTGCAATGATTTAGCTTCCTCAAGATTCAGAACTCACACACGAGCCCGTTTTACAGTCAGCAAATTCTTTTGGGGTTAGGAAACTAATCTGCAAGCTCTGTTATCACGAGAGAATCCCACCCCATCCCATATTCGTGCCAATACGGAATAAGAAAGATCTAGGAGAAAAGATATTTGCGACGCTAGAACTACCTGCATTTAGAGAAACCTTTAGGATGTGCTCTTTGTAATTGCAGAAGAAAACATTTACAAATACTTCCAAATCAAATCAGTATTTTTATAAAACTAATCAGTTGTTTCACGTTGCTTTTGGAATTAACTTGCATTTTATAGAACATATCAGATAGTTTTAAGCGAGCCCAAGTGAGAGTAGTACCGGTTTGGGTGACCGACCGGGAAGTCCTCACTTGGGAACCACAAGCTCTAATGATATCAGGCGAATCGGGAATAGGATGTTGGTTATTAGTGTGTTTCTGTGTTCCCAGATTAGGGTTAAGATAATCAATGAGTACCGGATATTCACTTGAAATCGTGGTATCACTTTCCAATAGAAACTATTCGACCCTATGCCTGGGTTACACGAATATCTCTATGGGATAAGACCAAGTGATGTTCTTGTTTTAGGCACAAATCAAGAACAGAAGTGTATTCAAGTGTTTAGGGTTTATGTCAATCGTCCTTCATGCAGAATGTTATGATCTCTATTTATAATAGAGTTTACTCAAACCCTAGCCCATGGAATTATGAATAATTAACGGCCCATTAATTATAACATAATACTTTCCATAATAGTAGGATTCAGTGGTTAAAACGAGCAGCACTTTGAATCAGCAGTACTTTGAATCAGCAGCAGAGTCAGCAGCAGAGTCAGCAGTAGAGTCTAGCAGCAGAGCAGTAGAGTCTAGCAGCAGAGCAGAGTCTAGCAGCAGAGTCTACTAGTATAACCACAATTGAGTCAGGGTGTTCATGGACCAAATGGGTGTACACTCCGTACCTCCAAACCCATTACCAGGTGTGAACTCATCCCTCAAGTGCACTAAATTTTCCAACATAGGAGTGGGGTTATCCCCTAAGGAGAGGCTCGCGGAGTCGCGGTTGGTATCTCTGCCCGAGGATGCGACACTAACTCGAGCCAACAACTAATAACTAACATCTANAATGTGTATTTCTCATCACGTTTGCCACCTATGACAACCCTTGGAGTAGTTTGAGCAGTAAGTGTGTGAAGCTCACAACCATTGGTAACCTTCCGGTTATTGTAGTACACTGACATAGTGACTCTAGGTGAAACTGGCTCATTAGTATATGTGATTGGATTCATCTGTAGCTAGTGTTCCGATGTCTATTATGTTTATATGCAAAGTCTCCTTATATAGAGGCCACAAGAATTTTGAAGGTGACAAATCTTGTGACAGACTATTTGTTACATGAAAACATGGAAGTAGCCATTGTAAGTCACATTGTAAACCTTGTAAAAGCAAGTTTTTATGCAACAAAGTAAAGCACTGAGCAAAAACTTGGGGGCGAAAATACCGCCCCTTTGTAGGAAACGGTTGATTGAGAACATGTAAAATGTGAGGGGTTAAAAGTTAAAACAGCAAGTTTTATATACAATTGTGTCCAAACTTGAATTCAAAGCAAAAACTAATTTATTGGCATTGGTTTTAATAGTTAGATTTGGTAGTTTTTTCGGCTTTGATATCAGGGGTGGGCTGGTTCATGTTAAAGGTAGCTCTATTATAGCAGGGTTGGTGTTATAAGGTTAGTTAAACTATTCTTCTATGATCTATCACACATATTAATCATTGGTTGCGTTGTTTAATGGAAATTGTAGAATATTTGAGATCATAGGCGAACAAATGCATAATCATTTTTATAAAATTGTTTACTTTAGGGATTAATTTTGTAGGATAGCGTATAAATTTTCTGTAGTTTTATCCATTATGTTTTCATTCTAACAAGCATATAGATTGACTGAATGTTTTAAAAGTATAAACACTTTTGCTCGTTATCAGTCATAATATGGCGATTCGTGCAATGATTTAGCTTCCTCAAGATTCAGAACTCACACACGAGCCCGTTTTACATTCAGCAAATTCTTTTGGGGTTAGGAAACTAATCTGCAAGCTCTGTTATCACGAGAGAATCCCACCCCATCCCATATTCATGCCAATACGGAATAAGAAAGATCTAGGAGAAAAGATATTTGCGACGCTAGAACTACCTGCATTTAGAGAAACCTTTAGGATGTGCTCTTTGTAATTGCAGAAGAAAACATTTACAAATACTTCCAAATCAAATCAGTATTTTTATAAAACTAATCAGTTGTTTCACGTCGTTTTTGGAATTAACTTGCATTTTATAGAACATATCAGATAGTTTATAAGCAATTAACTTCTATATTCATTAATGATTAGTAGTTTCACGGCGTTTTTGGAAACCATGCGTTTTGATCTTACGATTGCCCCTATCACAATGTGAAAATTCTTGATTATTCATTGAACATCGTTGATGCATACACAGAGAATCTTATTTATTGAAACAGAAAGTTCGATTGTATTATTGAACGATAATAATATATCTAGCGAGACGCTAGTAGATACAATAATTATACCACATGACTTACAAGATCCGGAAACACGACACCTCGAATATGAAATCACAAAGAACCAACATTATGACCAAGACACGACTATGCGAGCATCTAAGATGCACGCTTTATTATCACACAATAACATAATAACGATAATTATAACGAGCAAGGAATAGAATAGAGCACAGCCGATGAATCAAGCGAGATTCTTCCTCTTCCTAAGTTCCCTTCTGACATTGTAGTATGCCAGCCCAACTGGACTCAGATTGTGCTTGCTTGCAAATTCATGAGCGTTGAAGCAAGTCCTGGATGCAGGTGCCTCAATTCCATCAAGTGTTCCCTCTTGCTTGTATAAGACAAAGATGTTACGATGCACCCCGATCTCAGGGGCTGGTGCATTGTACTCGAGGAATTCAGTACCTACAAATACACAATTACTTGTAAGCAACTAGCAACAAAATTTGCTTAATTAACTGACTAATTAGGGCTAGTTAAATGCAAAAACGAGGTATACAAAGTCGCGTTTAATGGTAAAAAAAAAGCCAAGAGTGTCAATTTATTATTTTTAAAAAGAACTAATATGTTTAGTTAACTATATTACTAACGTAACTTAAACCAACAACCTCGATACACATATAGGTAATTTTCGTACCAATTTGATTTATTATTTAAGTTTAGATGGAACATAATTCAAAATATTTCATTCATGCCTAAAAAAGTTACAACAAATTTTTTATACCAATTAACATAGACAACGAAACAACTTAATTACCTCGACCACACATGGAGCCACCAGGAATGTTGGTGACAATCCTGAAACACATTGTTCAAGTGTTAATTAAGAAACATATGATCATGAACATCGTGACACTAATAAACAAAACTTTTATACATAGTTAAAAGGGAGATATCATGTACCATGACACGACTTCTTTCAAAGATGGCTCATTTGGGTTTGGAGCATCGGGGTCGATCAAAACCAGCGTGTAGAGCTCATTAGGAGATCCTCCGATGGTAACTCGTGGAGCAGTGGCTACAGCAGACGCCCTGTAATCTCGACCATTGATCATCATATTGTTGTTATGGTACACTTTCATATCAACCGAAGGTTCAAATGGGACACTCAGGTCCCCAATAACAAGCCTAGCAATTTCATAAAACGCCGTTGAACCCATTTTAATTCAGTGGATGTTTGTATGCATGTCCATTACACTAGTACTCGAGTCTCGTTATATAGTGGATGCAAATGAAGTTAAGGTGACGAGTCTTGTGGTCGACTACTCGTCACATGAAAGTGGCCGCATTGTAAACCGTATAAAAGTATGTTTTATCGCAACAAAAAAAACTGAAAGTTCAAGTCGAGTGCTTTACATTGGCCCTCATGGTTTTCATTTTCGTAATGCATAATGCAAATGGATCGAAGTCCATTTGTGAATGTGTACAGGTGCATTAAACATAAGGACGAGTGTGTTCTATTGCGTGAAGATTTCATAGAGATTAGAGCAATACTTTGTTCTATGTTTTCTCGATCTATTTGTTAATTTCAATCAGTTGATATGATAATTGTGATTATGTAAAAGACTATCTAGAAATAAAACAAAAATAATTGAATCTTGTTTTATTGAAATTATACACTGTAGCCGAGTTTCTTCAGAGTGGCATAAAAGCGACATGAGTTATCGATCTCTTGGAAATAGGTCAAAGATCATTTGGTTCATTGTAATATTCTGGTCTAGCACAAAAGATACTAATTAAAACTTTCATTAATAGTACAAGTTATTACAAAAATAAATAGCAATAATATAGTTTATAAAAAGATGAGTAAATGTCATTTTTCGTCCCTGTGGTTTGCCGGGTCAATCACGAATAGTCCCTGCCGTTAAATTTCGTCGGGTTTGGTCCCCATGGTTTACGACCCATACGGGTTTGGTCCCTTGACCAACTTATCCGTCAGTTGACCGTTAACTCTCATAAAATGATATAGAAAACAGGGGTATTTTTGGTACTTCACCTTTGGAACGAATTTGGGGCTTCTATATCAAACCCTAACGCATCATTTCTCATCCCCAAGGTTACCAAATCAGAAACACACACAAAATTGGCGATCAAATTGAATGAAACCCTAGATAAATTACACAATGTTGTGTGAGTGGAGGGTTCGTAAAAAGGGCTCAGCTTCAAATCCGTATCATGATTATCGTAAGTAAACACTAGACAAATTGCATCTTACTCTGTTTTTATTGTAAATAAGAGGTTGTAATGTAAATCTTTATTTTTGTGTTTAGGTAAGTTTCCAACAGTGTTTTGCCTAAAGATTAACCATGGAGGTGCATTCACAAGCCCTCCTAAGGTACGTTACAAAGGTGGGAAGGTGAATTGGATAGATACAATTGATTCAGAGAGGTTNGTACTTTACATTGGCCCTCATGGTTTTCATTTTGTAATGCATAACGCAAATGGATCGAAGTCCGTTTGTGAATGTGTACAGGTGCATTAAACATAAGGACGAGTGTGTTCTATTGCGTGAAGATTTCATAGAGATTAGAGCAATACTTTGTTCTATGTTTTCTCGATCTATTTGTTAATTTCAATCAGTTGATATGATAATTGTGATTATGTAAAGGACTATCTAGAAATAAAACAAAAATAATTGAATCTTGTTTTATTGAAATTATACACTGTAGCCGAGTTTCTTCAGAGTGGCATAAAAGCGACATGAGTTATCGATCTCTTGGAAATAGGTCAAAGATCATTTGGTTCATTGTAATATTCTGGTCTAGCACAAAAGATACTAATTAAAACTTTCATTAATAGTACAAGTTATTACAAAAATAAATAGCAATAATATAGTTTATAAAAAGATAAACTTTTACTATAATTTTGTTATGGGTAAACATACTTTACAAAGTAGATTATTAAATAGTACAAGTATGCGGAAAGATTTTATATATGTGAGGTGATTTGGACGTTCAAATTTTTAATTGGGACACTCAACTGTATAATCAGTTAAAGAATACTGCAAACACTGTATAAGTATGTAATGCATACATTAGCGTGTCTCAATCAAAACTATGAGTGTGCAAATCATTTTCCTTTATATATAAAATATAAATATTATTATATTTTTTCCATACCACAAAAGTGTTTTTATTATTTGTGTTTGTTTCAAAGAATATTCAGTTTTTATATACAAATACTAGTAGTAAATATGACTGTTCTTTCTATTTTATCTTTCTAATTAAAACTTTCCTTAATTGTTTTTGAGGGTTTGGGTATAAATGAATGACTTTCATTACCATTGTAGTTGTTTGATTTATTGGTTTGATATTAAAAAATGGGAATCAACCCCTCAAAACTAGGCATCTCAAAACACACCAAAAGTAGTGGGTTTACAAACCAATGCCCATATTTATTCCGATAAAGAAACCAAATGCCCTCTTAATTTATAATTTTCATAGTAAATATGAGAATAAAAATGATTTTTTATCAACCAAAACTTGCATTAATTACACATATTTTAAATTTTCTACTTTTTGTTTGTGGACACTCTTTTCGAGACGGGTGAGTATTTAATTATTTGAGTGTGATCTGTGCTATATGCATAATGTTGTGAATTTTTATGTATATCAAAACTACTCGGGCTTTTATTTTGACATTTATGATTACGTGCGTATACAAAATCTTTAGTATTACAATTAATTTAATTCTTTATTATTTGTGTATATAGAGGGTGTTTTGTTAACAACAAGGGTTCTTAGGGAACAACTAATTACCGGAATTCAACACAAATACAATTCATTCTTCCCATTGGTCATACTAGCGAAGTATCCATAGACCGTTTCTAATTATATCGTATTATTAGCAGATTTTGTGAAAAGTTTGTTGTTATAAGAAATTCTTGAGATTGTTGTTAACATTATCATAAAAATAAGGGATTAAGTCGTAGAATAGTAACGAACTTTTTCAAATTTACCGACTTGGTACGTATATTTTTTTAAGTTGTAGAATAGCAATGTACTTTCATAAGTGTCCCGTTTTGGTACGTGTATTTTTTTTAAGTTGTAGAATAGTAATGTACTTTCCATAAGTGTTCCAGTTTGATACGTGCGATTTCCACAAGTGTTCCAATTTGGTACGTCATTACACGTACGAAACTGGAACACTTATGAAAAAGTACATTGTTATTCTACAATTTAAAAAAAGTACAAGTACCAAATTGGAACACCTATGAAAGTACATTGCTATTCTACAACTTAAAAAAAAGTACACGTACCAAATCGGTACATTTGAAAAAGTTCGTTGCTATTATACGACTTAATCCCTAATAATAATAACATAAGCTTATTTTTAAAAGAATCCGAGATTTTAAACAGTAACTTACTATTTAAAAGGATTACACAAGATATGTTGTGAATGAATATATGTTACATTATATCTAGCAACTATTTGCATAATAAATTTCAGACCAAACTCTTGTATCATATCTTTACTTGTACTAAACGAATGAGGATCCAATAATGAGATGTCCGAATCTAATAAGTGAAAACGAGAAATTTAAAGAGAAAATGCTATTTATTAGGGGGTCGCCATAAAGGTTTCTGTGTCTCACTAAAATCCTACAACAACCTAGACAGTAGGAGCACTTATTATCCTTCTACATACTTGCCAAAGGTACCAAAATCGTGTTACATGCACCGTATCATTTAGGATTATGATAAAATAGATCAAATTTCAGCACTTGTGGTAATTTATTGTCAATTTTGTTTTAGCATAAGATTTCATACATAGTATTAGGGTTCTTATAATGGTAGTGATGCGTGGTTTTGCAACTTTGCAAAAGGTTTTACTTCTCAAAGGATCTTGAGAAGCTTGCAATCCCCACCAGGCAGTGTACCTGACCGATGTAGTATAGTGAGTGGCAAGTACCGGGGGTTTGATCATTCTCTAGGGGAATAGTGTCGTTAGGATTGAAAGCTACGTGAACTAGGTCTAAAGGTGAAGGATGATTCTTTTTGTATTTTTATATTTTTATGAAAGCAAAGTAAAAATCTCGGGTATTGAAAGAGTGGGCGGAATTAGTTGCTAGTCAACTAACCCAAATAACTACTAATGCAAATAAAATAAAATAACAAGAAAAGTAAATTGGTGAAACTTCTTATAATGAGAAAATGTGTTTACTTAGATTTCCTTACTCCCTAGCTATCTCTTATTAATTAATTGGTTTATTATAATTGTTTGGATGAAGGGTTGTTTTTCTTAATACCAGTCGTGGGGGTGTGTACGAATTTCCCCAACTCTATAAGCTTCTATCTCTTCCTATGACGACACCCAGTATCATATCATGGCTTCCCCAATAGTTATTTATGCATTAAAAATAACCAATAACTCCGATGTACACAACCAAGAAACGTTTCTTAAGACGTTCAAGCACATTACCATATAGGAAGTTGGCCAGTTTTCTTAAGCCTAACGCAAAATCAATCACCCAATACAATTAAACAAACCAACAATCAATAATTAATAGCTAGGTTTTATTAGATCTAAGCAAACACTAAAAACCTAAGCTAGCATGTTAAAAGAAAGACAAGAATAAAAGATAATCAAACAACACATAGACATATTGAATGATTAAAAGGTAGACTTATCTTCAATTAAACATGAGTGAAAGAAGGGTTTGAAACCCTTACAAGAGCTGTAAAATTCGGCTAGGGTTTTTTGCACAAAAGTTCCACACTAATGAGTGAAAAATCCAAAACTATATATAGAGTTACAAGGCTGACAACGTCAGGTTATAGATCCTGTCGCCGTCAGATCGTGTTTAGGGTTCTCAGATCGCCTTCAAACACTTCTGACGTCGTCGCTTAGTAAAATCTTCTGGGCCGTCTCTCTTTGGGATAACACGTGATGGCCTACATTCTTTAACACCTGACGCCGTCAGGTGTTAACTCGCAAATCCTTCACTTGAGCGTCTAGTATAAGTAGAAATCCATCTCTTGAGTCTTCAAGTGACGGCGTCACCTTGTGGTGTTTGATGCCGTCAGGTATAAATTCCATCATGGTTTTTTCACTTTTCACTCCAAAAACGTCCAAAATGCTCCATTTTCCAGAATTCTTGCCCAAATACCTAAAATGACAAAAGAAACGATTTGAGGCAATATTCGATCATAATATCATGATTTAGGGCTTAAATGACCACCTAAAAGCATAACAAATATTTCCTTATCAGGTAGTGACTGTGACTCTTTATGAGTAAGTGGGATCAATAGTCGAGGATAGAAACCAGGTGGAGTAAGTAGAGATTTATAGTATCTGCATAATCTACTTATAACGGTTATCATGTTTTGATCTTCAAGATGTGTCAATGGAAGCAATTCATTGAATTTAAAGTTTTTAATTGTTGTATCAATTTGACTAGTTCGCCATTTTATAGGAAACCCTGTAAGGTTATATGACTAAATCATGTTTTCAATTTAACAATCATACATATGTAATATCATTCTTAGCATCTTCAATGTTCTATTTGATATATTTATATATCATCATGATGATTTAGTTGTTGAAGACATTGAAATTGTGATCTCGTGTGTGTGTTTTACTCAAACTCGCTCTCTAAACTACTGTCATCGTGTTACATGTAATGTAGACCGATAGATGATTCATCATCAGCATATTGTTTCTTAATTGGGTTATAAAATGAGGTATTAAGGTTTTAAATCTGACACAGACAAGTACCTATACGAGTAAAAAGAGTTGAATGATCACGAAATCAAGGTTTGTATTGTGACGTAAGCTACCACGATTCAGAAAGATCTAACATCTTTGGGTTTTAAATCCAAGATCTTTGAACTTTGCTTGTATAACTACGCCACCAAGTAATTATCCCAATAACCCTGGCCCTTTGACTTTATTCATTCATAATAGTCTTGTCATTATTAAAACCCTAATACTATATTTGGAATAAACGGATTGATGAGACATTACCATAAATACAGAGAAGGGAGATGAGATTTCTTAACCGTAACTGTTTAAGCCAAATGTAACAAAATTCGATACTACAATTACAATTATTAGTTGAACGAACTACCATCTTTGTGTTTGGTGTGCTTCATAGTTCAATATCACATGATGAATACTAATATATCAAGATATATCTATAATGAAGTATTATTACCTCACCTGGTTTAGATCGACTTATTTTAAACTGTTAGCGCTCTAGTATTGCACTTAGAAACATATCAATCGAAAGTTAGTTAACGATAAATTACCAAAAGTGTGTGATTTTAGAGCTAGCTTCCTAACCCTAAATATCTATCTCACATGTAACATAGTCATAGTTGTAAAATCACGCCTCACATTGACAAAAATAAGAAATTTTGGGCCCCTTTTAAGCTTGGAATTGTTGCCTGATATTATCCTTCTGCCATGGGTTTTAGTTGAACCTTGAAGGATACCCGAGTAGTCCGTTGTTATCGAATTTTAGGGGAAGTACTATACATGGTATCAGAGCGATAACCTCTCTGGTGTAATGGGTACATATCTCTTGTTACAACCCATCCAACACTGATATAGAAAATAGACATTTGAACCTTTATAAGCTTGGAGTTGTGGCTTACTAGTATCATTCTACCATGGCTTTTTAGTTGAACCCGAAAGGATATCTAAGTACTCCAATGTTTTTGCCGTGGGGGAGGGGGGGTTTACAATAGTAGTTTAACATGCAAGAAAAAGTTTAATGGATCTCTACGTGAACTAGCCATTTTTAATAGGTGACCCCATTGTGATAACTTATACCCAATGAAACATTATACTACTAACTATGATATTTCACATGTAGTATCGCAGACTGAAAACTTACTATCATTGTATACACCATAAATGTTTTCATAAAATCCTCAAACTACTCAATATGGTACAACACTTACAAATTTTGGTTTACAAAACTACGCCATTGTTTGGTAAACCCATCTATTACATGTGAAAATGGTCATGAATTAAAATATCTCTATACGATCTAACCACCTCATAAGTGAACTTTCATGGAAGGAAATTTAGTTTATTCAAATCAATACGCATGGAATAACATGATTAGAAAATATCAATTTTTCAACAAACCAATAATAATGCAATCTCAAATCTAAGTCAGGAAAACTAGATTGGCTAGATTTGAGAAAACATTAGTTTCAACAGAAATTACAACCTTAATATTCAAAAAAAAAAAAAAAAAAAAAAAAAATCTTCCATTTCCTTTAAAAACCCGCTTACTTTCAACAGAAATTTCTTTTTAAACTTTCTTTCTTTATTCATTTTACCAACAATTTAAACACTAATATCCTAAAATATTTGTTTGCACTTATTAATTAATAATATTATATTTAATTTGAGTCATCGTAATCAATATCTTCATGTGACCGTTACGTTCAGGGTCGTCCCATAAATTTATGAAATTTTTAAGGGCCCTGAACAAAACTAAATAGTGAGGCCTTTCGATAAGGAATGCTATATATAAAGTGTCACAGTTTATAATGTAACACCCCCAAAATTTAGTACAACGGAAGATTCATCAAGCTTTCGAGGTGTTACGGGGATTGATATCCAACACAAGTCATAATAGAACGAGATAAAGTAAACATGAGTAAAAACACATCCAAACGGGGTTTTAAAGTTTACATTCATCCCAATTTCATCCAAAGTAAGGCCCAAAAGAAATAAAAGTAGGTCCACAATACATATCAGAGGTTTTTAGAAAAGTAGATCCTTAAACCGCATTGCCAAGCCAAGCCTCCAATCCAAGCATCTAAATCATTACTAAATTACCTGAGAAAACGTGCTAAAAGTCAGCTTTCGCTGGTGAGATCATAGGTTTATATTCATAATCAAATCAAGTGGACATAAACGCAAAACGCTTGCTAGCTGCCGCAGACTAGGCCTTACAGATAACTTCGCGCATCAAGCCCTATAGGCACCTATAGTCCAACAAGAACTCATAGGGCCTATAGGTAACAATCCTCACAAATAACTCCCGCATACCACAAATAAACCTTTATGATATATATATATATATATA
>LBNU01020159.1:0-13806 GCA_014162995.1 Artemisia annua | reverse complement strand
GTTTGTGAAAAGAGAGATAATTTTTATCTATAAGGGTAACACCACATGAACGCAAATCTATATATATATATATATATATATATATATATATATATAAATGAATGTTTATATCGATATATAAGTTATTACGAGTTTTATAATATGTTCGAGTTATAAAATATATAAGTCACAAGTCCGAGTTATCACTTCTCGGTCCATTGTCCAAATCCAATTGTTAAGGCGGTTGTCGGAATCAACCATTGACTAGAAAGTCAAGGTGACCTCGACATTGCCCAAAGTTCACAAGTCCGAAAATATACCATCATCAAAATTCAAGATAATCCCCGTCACAATCCAAATCAATCCACTCAAACAAACTACAAGCTCCGGGTCCGACTACGGTACCCAACTAATCTATCTCCGTCACACTAATGTCGTATCAACCATTGCTGAGACCACGAGGGTCTCGGCCTCCTTATTACTCCGTCGGCCACAAATAAAAACAACAACAACAACAATATTAGCAACAAGAACGACACAACCAATAACAACAACTTAGAACCTCAAGAACCATAAACCTCGAGTCAATTAACAAGTCGAACTCGAGTCGAGAGACCCACATGGGTCTCGGCTTAGTTTCACGAGCCACACAAGTAACCCGAGGACCCATTGGGGTCTCGGCTAGCTCTCATCGAACCACAACCAAACCAAACGGACCTCAAGGTCCAAACCAACAACAATAGCACCAACGACGAGTGAATACTCATCAAGGAAACCATTGCCGAACCCATGGGATCTCGGCTAGGCTTCTCGGAACGAACCAAAACGTCACGAGCTCAAGACCGAAGGGTCTCGGCTTCAAACCAAATGCAACCATGACGCCAAAGCTCGAGACCGGAGGGTCTCGGCTTGCGTTATCCGATCAAACCCGAGCCACAAGGACCATAGGGGTCACGGCTATGTACCCACGAGCAAACCATCGAACCAAATCAATAAAACATCAAATCTAACAAAACCTTAACACGAATCGAGCTCAAATCGACCCAACACGGATACCATTTCATTTCTTTTTATCAAAAACCTTTTTAATCCTTTAGATCTACACCCAAAACCAAGAACCCAACTGAGTTTGACTCGGTTGAGTCAAACCCGTCGCGTATGCACGCGTTCTCACCTTCAAACCTTCAACCAAAACCAAGAAAAATGGTGGTGGTGGTGTACAAACGGCGGTAACAAAAGAACGAGGTGGTGGGATTCTTTTTGGGCACGTGTAGTACCAAACGAGAGAGAGAAAGTGATGGTGAGTCGAATGGTGGTGGCGGTGAGGTTGGGTGGCCGGCGGTGAGGCGGCGGTGGGGAGTTGCAGGTCGGCGGCTAAGGTGGGGAGAAAAAGGGTGTGTTTGTTTTGGTATATTATGAGGGTTAGGGTTAGGGGGAGGGTTATTATACCCGAAAATTACCCATTGGTCCCTAAAGTCTCATGTTTCCCAAAATGAGCCACAAAAACTTTTAAGTTTAGGTGAATATTATTAATCGGTTTTCCCGTAACACGATCATTTACTTTCAAAAATATTAAACGTCGCCAAAATATATTTTTATAAGCCACCATTAACTCCCAAAACACTTCCCGATTCATATAAAAGATAAAACGTTCATTTAACGTATAAACGCGACCGTTATTCAAACGATTTAAACTCGTTAGGTTTTCCTAGTGCCGGAGTCAACGTAGTGCCTAAAAGACGAGATAAGTAATATCCATAGCATATATCTCATATAAAAATCTACGATACGAATAAAATTCCAATAAGATTTCATAGAATCAAGTCACCAATTCAAAATAGACGTATTCCAATGGAAATAAATTCCACATATTTCATATCGTTAGATTTTAAAGTAATGCGGATTTTTAAAATAGCTCCCTAATTTGCCAGTTGTCACATATAAAATATAATGCAATTAGCTATCTAAACGTTCTAACATACTACTCATTTAATATATTTTCTCATCTAAATACTTTTTTTTCGTGAAAAATATGTGTACACATGCATATAATTATTAATGGGACAAATTTTGGGCTCTTAAAAATTTTAGGGCCCTGAGCAATCGCTCACCTTGCACGCCCTTAAAAACGACCCTGGTTATGTTGGTGGTTATTGTGATTGTTGTGTTTGTGAAGAAGATATAAAATGGATGAAAAATATATATGTAACAAAAGAAGAATAGTGGATTTGTCAAATCAGTTTTATCATTTTATTTATGTTATTTGTACAAATTTGACATGTTATGATGCATTGCGAACACAAAGAAGGGGTTACGAATGAAAAGGCATAGATCTGAAAATAAAAAGTTTTGAAAATAGTGCAAACGGTGACAGATAATAGATTCAGGCATTTAGCAATATACCACAAAGTTGGGTTAAGTTTAAAAAATGTCATCAAAAGATGTGAGTTTTGCAAATTTTTATTTGATTATAACATTTGAGTATTAAAGATTTATTTTATTATTATTATTCTATTTACCTATATTTTGTGGTATTTGTTTCACTTTACAATGTAGTGATACATTTACATTCTTGTAACTAGACGAGTACCCGTGCATAGCAACGGGATTTTATAGCGACGGATAGTTTATTGATAAAAAAAAGTTTATAGGTTATAAACGAAAAATAATAAAAGTTTGAAGATTTGGGAATTTAACATAATGTTTTGAAACCCGGTTCGACCCGGGTGGTTCAACCGTTCCGGTCGAAAAATGGGTCGATTTAAACCGGGTCAACTTGCTAGGTTGGGTCGAAAACGGGGCAAATTAAACTGGGTCAACTCGTTCGGGTTTGAAGCGTCCCGGGTCAACCCGGTTTTTGTTTTAATTGGTTGTATTTAATTTGATAGATATGTTTTTAATTAGTTGTACAATGTGAATAAATCATTGTACTTTTAAGTAATGGATAATGTTTTGAAACCCGGTTCGACCCGGGTGGTTCAACCAGTTGAACCGTTCCGGTCAAAAAATGGGTCGATTTAAACCGGGTCAACTTGCTAGGTTGGGTCGAAAATGGGTCAAATTAAACCGGGTTAACCCGCCGTGTTTGAAGCGTCCCGGGTCAACCCGGTTTGTGTTTTAATTGGTTATATTTAATTTGTTAGATATGTTTTTAATTAGTTGTACAATGTGCATAAATCATTGTACTTTTAAGTAATTGGATGTTTTAATAAGAGTATTAAATGCATTTCAATATTTCCTTATATACATTTTCAACATTTCAACTTTTCAATCGATCGGAGATCCATGGATCACAGACGGTATCTCCCCATGGCCTTTCGCCTCTGAAAGCGTCCTTCCTTCTCAATGCCCGGGCATCCATCCAATGCATTCTTTTCGATCTTGTACCCACGTTTTATTGACTTTTCCACTTTCACCTTTGACCCTTTTTCCTTTATAGATAGTAAAGATATCGATATAAACAATTAAACAAATAAGGAACTTTGAAATGTATTTGCTACTACAAGACAGACACACACATAAAAAGCAATATAAGTTGTAATTACCTATTTTTAAACACAAAAACATTTAGCAAAAGCAATTCTTAACCACCTCTACTTGATAAAAATTAATGCTTTTTATAAACATTCTTGAACACAATCTCTATCAAACAACCACCCCCTTGAATATCACGAGGTGAGAGTATCCAAGATAATCTTGATACCTTGTTTAAGTTTCCAACCCTAAATTTAGTAAAAATGGTACAAAGAAAGAAGAGGTGGAAGAAGATGTAATAAAAACATGACTCTTCACACTATACACCATTTTAAAACCATCTTAACTTTATTTCATCATCATTTACATCTTTTTTGGCTTTTATATCATCATAATCTAGTTGGGTTTTTCATCACCATTTAAAAAAAAAAAAAAAAAATCAATTTTTTTAAAATTTTATTGCATGCATATATAAAAAAAACAAGAAACTACTACCCTTTTGAAAAAATTAAAGTTTGCAAGCTTTTTAATCTTTTGAAAAATGGGTTTGTTTAATCTTGTTTGTGTTTTTATGATTGTTGTTCAAATGGGGTTTTGGGTATCTGGAAATGTGGTTTTTAAGGTACATCATAAGTTTAGTGGCAGTAAAAAAAGTTTAACTGTTTATAAAGAACATGATTCTTACCGTCACCGAAGAATTCTCTCCGCTGTTGACCTCCCTATTGGTGGTGACGACAGCCCTACTTCTGCTGCGTAAGTTTTCTGTACTACTTTACAAGCACACATGCACACATACAGTACAATTATGTCTTATTATATTGTTTTTAATCTTTGTTTATATGATATAAAAATGTGGTTTCTTGATTGTTTTAGTGTCATTTTGTATTAACAATTGTGTTTTTGTAACCTTAAAATTAAATAATCATTTTGGTTTTAATAAGAATTGAAAAAACCCTAATTTTATTGGGTTTTTGTAGGGGTTTATTAAAAGACTTGTTTATGTTAATCAAGAAGTAATAAGACATGTTTGGTTATAATTTTGGGATAAACATAATTGTGTTTTTTTAGAAAAGTCGATTTGAGTAAAATAAAGGGGTGTTTGTATGAGCTTATTTTTTCTACTTATGGGCTTATGACTTAATTAAGTTCATAAGTTCAAGTTGATAAGCTTATAAGCCCAAAAAATTGAGCTTCTAAGGTTTTCAAATATTCGTTAAGCTTATAAGCCAGAAAAATAAGCTTAAACAAATTAAACACCCCTTAAGTTGTTTTGAATAAGTAGTTTAAAACTTTTGTTTTATCAATGTGATTATTCTTTTGTGGTGTCAAATTTACGAGTTTGGTGAAATGTGTTGCTTTAATAAGTAAGTTCATTATTTGGTTCTGCCTATAAGTATAAATTAATATAAGCTGTTTACATTGAGTTACAACAAAATTAACTGTATTTCATAGTGATTGGGATCTTTTAGATACTATACACTTGTTTTAAGGTATGGAAGAAAATGATGTTTGTTTGTATCTGATTAGTTTATGTAAGGTTTTAATGTTTGTGTATATGGTTGTTTATAGGCTCTATTTTACCAAGATCAAAATCGGTACCCCACCAAGGGATTATCACGTGCAAATCGATACAGGGAGCGATCTCCTGTGGATAAATTGCGCCGGATGTTTAACTTGTCCCAGTGAAAGCGATCTTGGAGTATGTTTTCAAGATAGTTTGACTAAATTTTATTTCCATTAAAATATAAAAAGATATTCATTATATTCCTATTTTGATTCTTTTTGCAGATCCCACTGGCACTATACGATCCTCTGAATTCCTCGAGTGCCAAAATGATTACTTGTGGTCAAGATTTTTGCTCAGCCAGACTTGACCCGTCTAATAGTAACTGTATTATAGGGTCACGATGTCCGTATCGTGTTAGGTATGGTGATGGGAGTTCAACGAGAGGATATTTTGTTAGAGATACCGTGCAACTTGATAGAGTATCTGGGAACCTTCAAACGGATAGTATGAAAGGGACGATTTCATTCGGGTTAGTTAATTGTTTCATTACTTTCATAAGGAGTTTATAAGAAATGGAGTTATATAATCTAATGGTTATTGCATAAAAAGTAACCAAATTTCGTCTGATTTTTTCTTTGGGTAACCATCTTTATTTTCACTCATGAAACCGCAGAACTTTAAAAGTTTCAGATTAAGAGACTCTGTACAATCTGACATGTCTGTAAGTTTGACCATGTTGACTTTATTTGCTCACTGGTATAAGATTACCTTTTATCTATTTGTATGAAGTTGCATACTTTTTTCATTGGTGACAACTCAGATGGTTGCTCAAAACATATTTCAGCCCAAAGTTCAGGAGTGTTTGGGATTGCTTATTAATACTACTTATTTGCTTTTAAATGTTATATATAGTAGTTACCAACATAGTAAATTAAACACATAAAAGCCAAACACTGCTTTAATAATAAAGAGTTAAGCACTTAAAATTACTTTTACATATGCTGCAACTTTTGGCATTTGCTAAAACTTGCTATATGATTCTAAGTCTAACTTTCTTAATTTTTCCAAGATAGGTGTGGATCCCGACAACTAGGGCAATTAGGTGCAACTGAACAAGCCCTAGATGGGATACTAGGGTTTGGGCAATCAAATTCTTCCATAATTTCACAACTTGCTTCCGCAAAAAAGGTCAAAAAGATGTTTTCACATTGCTTGTCGGGTTATAAAGGCGGGATCTATGCCATTGGAGAAGTGGTGGAGCCAAAAGTACAAACAACACCAATCATGCCTAATGAGTAAGCAAGCGTTTATAATTTTTATAAGTAACCTACCTATGACATTTAACATTTGTTTTATGTGACGTATAGTAGAATCTATATTATGTTCTTTATTTGGTTTTTGCACAATTACGAACTACTGTTTGAGTCTCCATGTGCGATGAAGATCACACGTCAATATTTTTTAATAAAAGCGGTGTTTTTCATTCTTCAAACATATATGTATGATAACTTTTGACGATTGTTTTAATCTACAATTTAGTGAACACTTTAATATTGAGTTGATGGCCATGGATGTGGGTGGTGATTTTATAGACGTTCCATCGAGTTTTTTGAACACACCATCAATGCGTGAAACAATAATCGATAGTGGTACGACATTGGCTTATTTTCCTGACAAGGTTTACAACCAACTAATGGAAAAGGTAAGTGGCATTGTGAGATATTTTTTAAAAACAGTTTTTTACCCGTTACTATAATCTCATTATACTTGTAACCTAGATAATGGACGCACAACCGAATGCTCATTTTCACATAACTGAAGACGATTTCATGTGTACTAAGTACAGAAGAAAGTAAGTGTTGTTTTACTTGATTATTATCTGTTTCTTAATTTAGAAACTTCATATACTATGATTTATACGTACTTAATTTATCTTATGGCTAGATGTATCAACATTTTGAAGAATTAGAATTTAACTTTGAAACCGCAGTGTTGATTATGGTTTTCCAGTCGTCACGTTTCACTTTGCTGATTCGCTTCAGTTGAAAGTGTATCCCCATCAATACCTCTTTAGAGTTCGGGTATATGGTCAGATTTAATAAAGAAATTTATTTTTATTATCATGTGTAACGGTTGTATGTGACATCTTTGACTGTATTATCAGAATAAAGATTGGTGCATTGGTTTTCTGAGCAATGGCAACAATCCACATTCGTCCAAAGACATGACCTTGCTGGGAGGTTAGCCGTGAAACTCCATAAAATTTATGACAGTTCTTTAAACGATTTAGCTTTATATTTTCAAACTTTTGTTGGTAATTGGTTATCATTGATTTGAACGCAGATCTTGTACTAACAGATAAGTTGGTAACTTATAACATGGAAGATCATACTATTGGATGGACAGACTATAATTGTACGTAGTCTTCTCTCATTTCTATTAGTTTTTCTGTGTGAAGGTGAAGGATTGTACTAGTCGAGTAGGTTGGGAAATAAGTAAAAAGTTTATAAATTATTACCCTGTTTATTACAATTATATAAACAATATTATCGCAAAAAGAATCTAAATATTTGAATAAAAGGATTTTTAAAAAGTGTATAGTACTGCAAATGGATTTGTTCATAGGTAAATGGTTAAAATTGTCACCTTTACCATGGTTGAATTGGTGTGAAGATGGTATAAATGATGTTGGTTTTGTCGTTGTTTCAGGCTCATCGAGCATCAAAGTAAAGGATGAGGAGACAGGGAGGGTGTATGAGGTTGGTGCTCATGACATTTCTTCATCAGGTCGTACATGTGGCCCGGTTTTCATTTTGATGGTGTTTATAATGGCTACTAAAATGGTAATGTATTAGGAACAAATGGCAGGAACCGAGCATGTTGTAACCATGTTATATGGTTATTTTCAATATACTAGATATGAAGTTCAAATCTTGCTTCTTGTTTGGTTGTGTTACCAACACTTTTTTGACCCGTTTATAAATGGGCCGATTTGGGTTAGACTTGATATTTAAGGGGAATAATAGGTTAAAGCACAATATATAATACTAATATTCATAACATCATTATAGTTCGGACCAATACTTGAGTATGCATACGTAGGTTATGGTATACGTATACATCCATAAAGTCATTTATTTAAGGCTAACGGAGCCAAACGTGGTATGCATACATAGGTTTAAGTATGCATATGCAATTATAAAGTCATTTAGTTAGGGATAACGTCACATACGTGAGTATGCATACGTAGGTTAGCGTATACTATACATATACATTCATTAAGTCATTTAGTTAAGGATAACGGAGCCAAAAGTGAGTATGCATACGTAGGTTAAAGTATACGTATGCAATCATAAAGTCATTTAGTTAGAGCTAACGTAGCAATACGTGAGTATGCATACGTAGGTTAGGGTATACGTATGCAATAGTCGTTTAGTTAAGGCTGGCGGAGCAATATGTGAGTATGCATATGTAGGTTAGTGGTATACGTATGCAATCATAATGACTTACGTTAGCGGTATACGTATGCAATCATAATGACTTTACAATAAGGCTGGTGGAGCATTACGTGAGTATGCATACGTAGGTTAATTAGGGTATATGTATGCAATTAACCTCATTCTAATAAGGGCAGACAGAGCAACACATGAATCTGCATACGTAGGTTAAGGTACACGCATGCATAAGCGTGCGTTGATGTACATGAAGATTTGTACATGGAAATATGCTCATTCTAACTAGAAACAAATCAGAGGCATATCTTACAGAAAATTTCTTTTATATAGAAAGATTTAAGGTAGCGATAATTACATTTTACACAACCGATGTTATAAGTAGAGTGATTTTACAAAGTTGTCCTCAAAAACTGTACTAAAAAGTACAGAAGTGCAAGAAACAATGATGGTTGGTAGGTATCCCTTTAAAAGTCATCCTGATTTTGGAAGAACTGTAATAAAACATCAAATAAACTGAAAAGATAATTCAGTTTAACAATCAATTAATGTGATTAGGGTCATTTACTAAAATGATGATGATTAGCAAGGTTAATGTAGAATGACATGACATGTAAAGAAAAGAAAAAAAAAAGTATCTTTGTAGGATCGCCAG
Source organism: Artemisia annua (assembly GCA_014162995.1). Taxonomy (NCBI): domain Eukaryota; kingdom Viridiplantae; phylum Streptophyta; class Magnoliopsida; order Asterales; family Asteraceae; genus Artemisia; species Artemisia annua. Next base: position 4,739 of record LBNU01020159.1, on the reverse strand, counting down.
AGGGATCTGGATAGATTTCCAAATTTTCTTTCTTTGGCGAGAATCGGCTTGAAAAGTTCTTGAGAGAATCAGAGAAATCTTTTGAAGATTAGATTGTAGAAAATAAATGGCGTGATGCCCAGAAATAAGCCTGAGCAATGGTTGATGATGAAGATAGATCCCAAACCTCTTCATGCTCGATAACTTGACCACTGATTTGATTAAGTGTAAACTGAGAGTTGACTTTTAGTATCGCTGGTCCTCCTATCTAGCTATCGGGTTCTTAGGGTTCCCTTTTAAAGTCCACTTTATATTCAGTACACTAGTAGACAACATCGACATGTCCTGCACACTCTGTGAAAACAAGTGGGTCAAACAAGGTAGACACGCCAAAAAATTTCGGTCAAAACGGGTAATTTTGGTATACTAGTCGGGTTGGGCAAACTTGCCAGCAGATCATAGTTTCAATTTTGTAAATAATTAGTTTATACAGTATGATTCTTTATATGGTAAACGATTTAAAACATAACGTTAGATCCGTTTTGACCCGTTTAATATTTAGCATTTTCTGTTTTGTATTTAACTACTATTACCACATGAATACAACTTTATTGACCCGTTTTCATATTGTTGAAAATGCGACCTAGATGAGTAGTAGCGGCTTAGGTTGTTTTTGGGATTGCTTATTTTAAAGTACTTACCTGATTAAATATACATAAGTTTCGACCTGCCCATTTAGAGTAAAATAAGCAAGATACGCATTGTTATCCGAACACTCAAACCTACTTATGAATTTACAGTAGATAAGCACTTATAAAAGCAGAATCCCAAACACCTGCTCAGTTCTTCTTGCAATAACTGAAACTGACCGAGTCACTTTGGTTCGGTTCTTGGTTCATGTCCTTACACAAAATTGGTTTCCGGGTCAGGTCGATTTTTGTCGGGTCGGATCGATTTTGACTTGATGTGGCAACCCTATACATGATTCACTCAGTATTTGTTACTTTGGAGATGCCAAGGATCAAACCATTGACCTTGTGCTTGTCAGGTGCAAAACTGCCCGCATCTATTATCAACTGATCTAAGCGACGTGAAATCCTCCCTTTCATGCTTTGTACAAAATGATTCTAACTTTGTTAGAAGGCATACTTCATATATAAAAAACATCAAGAAGACATTTAACAACAATAACAACGATTCCTTCCCCGCTCATTTTCAAAGTTTGCGATTCCATATCACTAAAATGCTAGATANTGTACCTTTGTAGGATCGCCAGAGGGATCTGGATAGATTTCCAAATTTTCTTTCTTTGGCGAGAATCGACTTGAAAAGTTCTTGAGAGAATCAGAGAAATCTTTTGAAGATTAGATTGTAGAAAATAAATGGCGTGATGCCCAGAAATAAGCCTGAGCAATGGTTGATGATGAAGATAGATCCCAAACCTCTTCATGCTCGATAACTTGACCACTGATTTGATTAAGTGTAAACTGAGAGTTGACTTTTAGTATCGCTGGTCCTCCTAACTAGCTATCGGGTTCTTAGGGTTCCCTTTTAAAGTCCACTTTATATTCAGTACACTAGTAGACAACATCGACATGTCCTGCACACTCTGTGAAAACAAGTGGGTCAAACAAGGTAGACACGCCAAAAAATTTCGGTCAAAACGGGTAATTTTGGTATACTAGTCGGGTTGGGCAAACTCGCCAGCAGATCATAGTTTCAATTTTGTAAATAATTAGTTTATACAGTATGATTCTTTATATGGTAAACGGATTTAAAACATAACGTTAGATCCGTTTTGACCCGTTTAATATTTAGCATTTTCTGTTTTGTATTTAACTACTATTACCACATGAATACAACTTTATTGACCCGTTTTCATATTGTTGAAAATGCGACCTAGATGAGTAGTAGCGGCTTAGGTTGTTTTTGGGATTGCTTATTTTAAAGTACTTACCTGATTAAATATACATAAGTTTCGACCTGCCCATTTAGAGTAAAATAAGCAAGATACGCATTGTTATCCGAACACTCAAACCTACTTATGAATTTACAGTAGATAAGCACTTATAAAAGCAGAATCCCAAACACCTGCTCAGTTCTTCTTGCAATAACTGAAACTGACCGAGTCACTTTGGTTCGGTTCTTGGTTCATGTCCTTACACAAAATTGGTTTCCGGGTCAGGTCGATTTTTGTCGGGTCGGATCGATTTTGACTTGATGTGGCAACCCTATACATGATTCACTCAGTATTTGTTACTTTGGAGATGCCAAGGATCAAACCATTGACCTTGTGCTTGTCAGGTGCAAAACTGCCCGCATCTATTATCAACTGATCTAAGCGACGTGAAATCCTCCCTTTCATGCTTTGTACAAAATGATTCTAACTTTGTTAGAAGGCATACTTCATATATAAAAAACATCAAGAAGACATTTAACAACAATAACAACGATTCCTTCCCCGCTCATTTTCAAAGTTTGCGATTCCATATCACTAAAATGCTAGATATTACAAAACAAAGATCATAAGCTTATCAAATTTCTGTCGTAGAATAACAAAAGGACCACAAAGGCATGCGTGTGAACAAAAACCATGCAATGCATAGGAATGAATGGAGATGACCCCACTGCCTCGGCTCGCCTCACGCCTCAGGCGCAAAAAGGCGCGCTTTTTTAAACACAGGGTCCTATGCAAATTTAATTCCTTGCTTTGTTAGAATTTAACTTAAACTAATCATTTTAGTAACATGGTTATAACATTTGACTATTAAAGATATTTTATTTATTGGGATTGTCTAACAAATGTCTTGAGGGCATCTCTAAAGTGTATTAATTTAACACAAAATTTTCTTTTAAAATGAAAAATGCATTTAATGCACTATAATTAAAGTTATAAAATGACCTTAATTAATGTGATTTTGTATTTAATGAATGCAAACTTTTCTTGTTTAATTATATTTATTTATTATAATTTTTACGTATATTTTAAGGGTTGTGTATATGGAGTCACCGCAAATACTCGTTCTAAACAAAAAGGCAAGTGTGCGGATCAATAAATGGAGTGTACGGATCAATTCCCAAACAAAACAAGTAACTTTAAAATGTACTTGCTATTGCAAGACACACACATAGAAAGCATTTCAAAGCAATATAAGCTGTAATTACTATTTTTGAACACAAAAACATTTAGCAAAAGCAATTCTTAACTACCTCTACTTGATAAACTTTAATGCTTTTCATAAACAATCTTGAACGCAATCTCTATCAAACAACCACCCCCTTGAATATCACGAGGTACAGTGAGAGTATCCAAGATAATCTTGATAGTATCCAACCCTAAATTTAGTAAAAAAGGTACAAAGAAGATGTAATAAAAACATGACTCTTCACACTATACACCATTTTCAAACCATCTTAACTTTAATTTCATCATCATTTACATTTTTTTTAAATAGAAAGGCAGCAATATATATATATATAACACAACAAAACAAAACCATATAAACAAAGTCATCCAACATTCATAATCAAGCCGATTATAGAAAGCGGACTAAGGAAAAAGAAAAAACCCGTAGGCTTACAAGATATATATATATTTCTGGAAATGTGGTTTTTAAGGTGCATCATAAGTTTAGTTGCAGTAAAAAAAAATTTAACTGAGTATAAAGAACATGATTCTTACCGTCACCGGAGAATTCTCTCCGCTGTTGACCTCCCTATTGGTGGTGCCAACAGCCCTACTTCCACTGGGTAAGTTTTCTGTACTACTTTACAAACACACATGCACACATACAGTACAATTATGTCTTATTATATTGTTTTTAATCTTTGTTTATATGATATAAAAATGTGGTTTTTTCATTGTTTTAGTGTCATTTTGTGTTAACAATTGTGTTTTTGTAACCTTAAAAGTTAAAATGATCATTTTGGTTTTGATAAGAAAAAACCCTAATTTTATTGGGTTTTTGTAGGGGTTTATTAAAAAGGACTTGTTTCTGTTAATCAAGAAGTAATAAGACATGTTTGGTTATAGTTTGGGATAAACATAATTGTGGTTTTTAGAAAAGCCGATCTGAGTAAAATAAGGGGGCGTGGGTGTTTGTATGAGCTTATTTTTTCGGCTTAGGGGCTTATGACTTACTAGTACTATTTAATTCATAAGCTCAAATTGATTAAGCTTATAAGCCCAAAAAATTGAGCTTATAAGGTTTTCAAACATTCACTAAGCTTATAAGCCAGAAAAATAAGCTTAAACAAATTAAACACCCCTTAAGCTGTTTTGAATAAGCAGTAATTAAAACATTTTTTTTTTTTTTATTTTTATTTTTATCAATGTGATTATTCTTTTGTAGTGTCAAATTTACAAGTTTGGTGAAGCGTGTTGTCTTTTATCAGTAACTTGATTATTTGGTTCTAAATTAATATAAGCTGTTTAGATAAAATGCAGTTCAAAAAATATATAAGCTGTTTACAATGAGTTACAACAAATTAACTATATTTCATAACGATCGGGATATTTTAGATACTATACACTTGTTTTAATTTGTAGTGTTTTAAGGTATGGAAGAACATGATTTGTGTTTGTATCAGATTAGTTTAATTTATGTAAGGTTTTAATGTTTGTGTATATGGAAGAACATGATTTGTGTATACGCTTGTTTTAATTTGTAGTGTTTTAAGGTATGGAAGAACATGATTTGTGTTTGTATCGGATTAGTTTAATTTATGTAAGGTTTTAATGTTTGTGTATATGGTTTTTT
>LBNU01020158.1:19050-40655 GCA_014162995.1 Artemisia annua | reverse complement strand
AAATCAGTGGTCTTTTGCAAAAAAGTCAATTTGCCTTTTAATCTCATACAACTCATAATCTGTTAAGATTTTGAGTTCAAGTTCTCATCAAATCCTTTCATAAGTAGGTAATTTAGTTTAAAATAGACTTATTATAGTCTAATACATCATAATCAGTAAGAAAATCAAGATCATAGTTCATAAAAGTCAACCTTCCAAGTTTTCATTAAAAGTCAAAATACCACATCTGTCAAAATGGCAAGTTTTTCTTTTTGATCTGTAGGATTCAATACAGATTGGAAATCCAAACCAATTGTTGTTTTGTAATATTTTGTTGCTTGTTTACATATTTCAAAAAGAAAATCAAGGTTTGGAATCCATTTGCTTATAAATAAGCACTGCTTAAGTTGCCTGTTTGAGTTTTTACCTCCCCTGTGCACAGACTTTTCACCCATCTTCATAAGCTCACACAGAGCATATTAGTGGGCCCCATTGCATGATTCTTCGCTTTTTGGAAAGCCAAGAAACCCATCTTTAAGGTTCAAGTCTAAATTTGTATTTTCAAGCTTGTTCAATAGGGCTGCTAGTAACTTTTTGATTGATCCATTTCTCTATGTATACTGAGTATTCAGTGTACATAGGCTTATTCAGAAGCTCACACAGAGCTTATTAGTGGGACCCATCCGTGATCCTTGGCTTTTTGGGAAGCCAAGCAACCATATTTGATAGTTCCAGGCTTATTTTGGCTTTTCAAGCTTATTTGATAAGCTGGATTAAGCTCACAAGTTTCTTGCAGATCTGTTTATTACTTTGAAGTGTAGGATTGCTTATTTACTTATTGTAGTTTACTATCTGTGCTTTTTCAGTTCCTTTAGCTTAATTTGTGTTCATATAAGTTGTTTACACCTTTTTGCTAGCTTGTATCCACTGTAGAGCTTATTAGTAGCTTGTGCTTCATAAAAAATCCAAAAACACCATCTGTTAAGCTATTAGGGGGGCAAACTGCTTATTTTTAAGTTCTAAAAATTTTTTCTTTATTAAAGTTCCATAGTTTCAGTGTATAAACATTTCTCAAAAAGAAAAATCACAAAATCATCACTTTTACAAAAGTGATAGCTTCTATTTAAGCCATTTGGCTTATTGCTTAGCTTTTTCAAAAAGCCAGTTCACTTGTAGTATTTCTAGTAATTTCTTAGATTTTTATCTTTTCATTTAGTATTTATAATAATTAATATTAGTTAAATTAGTTTTAATTAAAAAACCAAAAATAAAATCCTCTACTGTTTATTTTTAATCACTAGCACTTTTTTATATTTTTCCTAGGTTTTATAAATCATTTAGTATTTTTAGAAAATATTTTCATAATTATTACTGTTAATTTTCTATTTATCTTAATTAAATAAGTTTAAATAGTCTTTAATTAGTAATTAAGTAAATAATTAATAAATAGTGTAATAATAGTTTTTATAAATTTTTTATAATTTTTTAAGGTTCCTGTATTAGTTAATTAGTTTTATAAAATATTTTATAATTATCTAAGTCACTTTTAGTATTATTAGTAATTTAAATTAGTTTAATTAGTTAATTAATAAGTAATTAGTAATTAATTAATATTAAATTCAGAAAAAGACAAAAATATTTATTTTCAATTTTTAAATTTCTTTGAAGTTATTTTAAAGGTTTAAAAATTAATTTTGCAAGTTTCTAGTTTAAATTTGTAGTCTTAGTCATTTTTAGTTTAACTTTAATTAGTTTTTATTAACTTTTTAAATAGTTTTGTTAAATAATTAGTATTTAAATAATAAAATAATCAAAAAAATATTTTTCTTTTTAGTTTAATTTTCTTTTTATTTTAAGTTTGTAAAAGTCACTTTCACCTCCCTGTAGTTTATTTTTGTGTAATTCCCACTTTTTCAGTACGCATCTGCATTTAGAAACATTTTTAGGATTATTTGTAATTCTGTGTTTGTTAATACTGTTTCATTATCATTCCAAGCAACCAGTAGTGTAAAAATCAATCCAATTCATTATCTGGTTACTTTCCTCAAATCACTCATTCCAAAACGTTTTCTTAAAACACAATTTCAATCTCGCTGGGACATAACGACCCGGGGATACACTGTGCTTACACCGGATCATAAATTGATCACTTTCTCTCTCATAGCTTGACTTAGTTGACCAGGAACCCTTGGTTGACTTAGGTTACTATTTGGGAGAAGTTAGTATCGCGATCTCTCTTGAGGTCTGCTACCTCCTTTTCTAACTTTGTGTTTCTCTGCCACAGCTTGCGATCTGCCTCGCGAGCCGTGATGAAACATCTCTGCAAGCTCTCCATCTGCTCATGAATCTCCATCATACCTCTCCTAATCTCCGTAGGTCCCCTCTCAGCAGTAACCAAATCAATCCTCAACTCTCCAATAAACTCAACAGTCACTATATCAATCCGATCAAACATATGCGTGATCCTCTCACCTAGAGCAGTAAGTCGAGTCCAAATCCTACCAGTCTCACCCAACTCTGCAGGCTCAGTAGATATCTCAGATGGCGCGTCCGACGCCACGGGACTACCAGGTGGTGAATCAAACAAGAATGGGTGATCAGGTGAAACCGGCTCTAACGGATGTATCGGAGAATCGGGCTCCTCAGCATGAGCTGGCTGTGCTGGCAAACCATCATCATCAGGCATCTCCTCCTCCTGAGGATCATCCTCTTCCTCACCCTCATGTGGGTCAGCATATCCCTGCTCAGCCTCCTGAGGGTCATCAGCCTCCTCCTCACCCTCGTACTCCTCCTCCTCGTCATCTGAGGAGTACACCATCAATCGTCGTCTTTGAACAGGTGAATCGTGTGGTGATGGGGTAGGTGATCTAGGACGACCACGCAATGATGCGGGTGGTGCATCTGACAGAAGAGCGTGAGCATCAAAATGCATGGGTGGTGACGAAGGACGCACAGACATGCGTGCCATAGCTCGGTGGGCGAAACGTGGAGCCACACGAGCCAAAGCCTGATGAAGAGTAAGTTGTCTCGAAGTACCAGGGAGCCCTAGAGAAGATGAGAGTCCCTGAGAAGTAGATGCAGCAGGTGGTGCAGAAGTAGCTGCTGTATGTGATGAAGTAGCTGAATGCATGGCAAACCTGTAGGGATCATCAGGAGCCATGGTGATCAGTGCTGGGCGGAAAGGGTCAGCAAGAATATCCTCAGTAACATCGAACATACGGGAGGCCATAGTCTGTGACAACGACGTAGGGTAGGTGTAAGTGTTTCAAAACAACTAAACCGTGAATTCAAAATATCGTATCAAAATCATCATAAGATTCCAATCATATAGTTTCAAGAAAGATTTCAAATACCGCATTACTAAAACATTTATAAAGCAATTAAGCCATATAATTCCTCAAAACGCCATCATATCACATAATCAATATATCCAAGATTCTCAAATCATCTCAAAAATCTCATATCTAATCATTATCTCATAATACCTCAATAAATCGAAGATGCTTCGGCTAGGCGGGCTGGCGGGCATTGGTCGAGGATTGTTTTCTATAAAATTCGGTTATAGTTTAGGTGTTTATTACCTAGTTCTCTATAACCTTGGCTCTGATACCAATCTGTAACACCCCCAAAATTTGGTATAGTGGAAGACTCATCAAGCTTTCGGGGTGTTACGGGGATTGGTATCCAACACAAGTCATAAAAAGAACGAGATAAGGTAAACATAAGTAAAACAAGACCAAACGGGGTTTTGAGTTTACATTCATCCCAAATTTATCCAAAGTAAGGCCCAAAAGAAATAAACGTAGGTCCGCAAATACATATCAGAGTTTTAAAAAATAGATCCTTAAACCGCATTGCCAAGCCAAGCCTCCAATCCAAGCATCCAAAATTATTACTTAATTACCTGAGAAAACGTGCTAAAAGTCAGCTTTCGCTGGTGATATCATAGGTTTATATTCATAATTCAATCAAGTGGACATATACGCAAAAACGCTTGCTAGCTAGACTAGGCCTCAATTCACAACGCAAAAACCCTATAGGTGCATACTATAGTCCAACCACATAATCCTCAAACAAACCATTATCTTCATCTAACCATATCTAGTCCACATGCGATAACAAGATTCACTATGCGACTAAGGTTGATGTAACTTCCAATATCATCTAACCATATTTAGTCCACACGCGATAACAAAATTCACTATGTGGCTAAGGTTGATGTAACATACCTAGTCCTATAAGCATAGCAAGTTTTAAATAAAAGCGATAAAAGTCCACATAAAATAATTTGCACTTTTCTCACACCAAGTATTGAATACAAAGTTTAAGAGTAAAAGTGGGGCTATGACTCACCTCAAGTCCAGATATCAGCACAAAGAAATTGGTAGAATCAAGAAGTATCACAACTCGAAAGACGGCAACTACGGACTCGACACTTCCTAACAATATAAACTCGTTTTAGGATTATTTCCTCAAAATCAAATATTCCCAATCCCGAATGTAATCCTTTTTTCATTCCAAAAATCCATTTCTCGTATTAGTTTGGTGTTTGGTATCCATGCGGGTGGAGGGTCGACACAACTCAACCAAGAAATCACAACCAAAAGATATAATAGTAACAATCTACAGGTCTAATATTAGCACAATATATCATTTAAATAAATCATCGAAGTTTATCAAATCCGTTGACTTGGTAACCTTTCACAATTTATTTACCTAATATATTACTCCAAGATCATACCCAAAACCTAAATCACATAGCGCGTATGATACTATATTGTATATTTCTAAATTTAATAAGTTCCCTAAATACATCGTCAAACTTACCAAATTCTTCAATTTGATAAACCTCACGTAATATTTAGTAACTCATAAATTCCGTACATATACCACAACCTATGGGCGTCGTAGGATACAATACCCATTAACATACTCATTTTATATAACTAAATAGATCCTATTTAATCCGTCGATCAAATAAGTTACGTAGTTCTAGAAAATGGATGTATTAACGTCACATATTCGTGACAAGCACAAAAGTCATAAAATGAATAATATGGCCCACTTGGACTCAAGTGACCACGATCCCGTATAACTCGTAAGTTTCCCGTTTCATTTTCCAAAAAGTAATTCATTTAGTATAATCATCCAACGTTATATTTATATCGGCATTTATAATTGTTTAATCATAATGACGTTCCCGACTTTTATTATGCTACTTGTATAGCATAATATACATCGTCACGTTACTATAATATTATTCGTGATCGTTTTATTTTTAATATACGCACTTATATAAATATATATACGTTTTCACGTTTATATATTTATATAAACGTTTATATTATTAATAATAGTATTACGAGTCATATTATTAAGTTTGATTATTATTTATAATGAGTTATATAAGATGGTCAGATGTCCGAGTCATCACTCTAGGCTCATTGTCCAAGTCCAAGTGTTACGGCGTTTTGCCGAAATCAACCGTTGACTAGAAAGTCAACGTGACTTCGACACGCACAACCAAAAGCCCAAGTAATAACAATCAATAATACATCTCCGTCAACAAGCCCCATATCACAACTACAACAATAGGGTCCGACTACGGCACCCGACTACCCTATCTCCATCATTCTAAGTTGACCGTCTCACAATCGGTCCCCAATATCACTTTTCGTCAACAACTCCACAATATCCAAAAGTATCCCATTGTCGAGACCACAAAGGGTCTCGACCCATTGATGAGACGAAAAGTGTTACGCTTTTAAGGGGTCATTTAATCCCTAAGTCGTATAAATGTGATCACATATTGCCCTAAATCGTTCCTTTTGTCAATTTAGGTACTTTTGAGAAGAATTCTGAAAAACATGCATATTCGGACGTTTTTGGAGCATAAAAGTGAAGAAAACGACAAAGCCTCAAAAGATGGTGATTTACAACCTGACGGCATCAGAAGTCACAAGGTGACGCCGTCAGAAAGCCTTGACAAAAGAGTGGAAATCAATTTTCAAATGACGGGCTAGAGGATTTAACACCTGACGCCGTCAGGTGTTAGGAATTATAGGCCGTCAGGAGTAAAGTTAAAGAGTGACGGCCCAGAAGGTTTTATAAGGTGACGGCGTCAGAAGTGGATCTAGGCCATCCGAGAAACCTAATGGCGGCGAGCTGACGGCGTCAGCCCTTATAACCTGACGCCGTCAGAGTGTAAAATCTATATATAGTTTTCTAATTTTCATTCATTAGTGTGGAACTTTGTGGAGAACTTTTAGGGCAAACCCTAAAGACGAATTTTCTGTACTTTTTAGGGTTTCCAACCCTTGGAACCCTCATGCTTAATTAAAGATAAGTCTTCACTTTAATTCAATCAATATGTCTATGTGTTGGTTGATTATCTCTTTTGCTTGTCTTTTAATTAACATGTGTAGCTAAATTCTCTAGTGTTTGCTTAGATCTAATGAAACCTAACTATTAATTATTGGTTGATTGGTGTGTGTTGTTGTTTGTTGGGATGATTGTTCCATCAATGTTAGGCTCAAGAAAACTGGCCAACCTCCTTTATGGTAACGTGCTTGAACGTCTTGGGAAACATGTAGCCAAGGCATACTAGGCTATTAAGGTAGTATTTAACGCATGAGCCACTGTTTACAACCCCTATGGTTGTGCCGTGCATGGCATAGGGCGAGATAAGAGCTCATAGAATTGGAGAGATATGTATGCCACTCCATGAGTTATTAGGAATACACCCTTCATCCACACAAGTAACACACATATCAATTAACCGGTAAAAGATAGTTAGGGAGTAATGAAATCTAAGTAAACACAATTTTCTCCATATTGTTTTCACAACCACAATAGTTTAGATATTTATTTTATTTTAATTTGCATAAGTAGTAAACTTGGGTTAGTTGACTAGCAACTAATTCCGCCCTTCCTCTAAAAACCGAGATTTTAATTGCTTTCTAAAAAATATAAAAATACAAAAAGAATCTTCCTTCCACCCTTAGACCTATTAGAGTAGCTTTTCTATCCTAACGAACACTATTCCCTGTGAGAGAACGATCAATCCCCCGTACTTACCACTATCCTATACTACATCGGTCAGGTACACTGCCTGGTGGGGTTGTAAGCCTCTTGAGATCCCTCGAGAGGTAAAACCTGTTGTAAGGTCACAAAACCACGCATCAAGTTTTTGGCGCCGCTTCCGGGGAATAGTTATTGTTTAGGTAGAATTTTTATTTCTTTAGGTCTACTTACTAGATTCCTTTCTAGTGAGATTTTTATTTTCTTTTTCTAGGATTTCTTTAGTCTATCTTTTTCTTTGTGCTTTTGTTTATCATAACTTACCCATTAATTATTCCGTTGGCCATTATGGAAAACGCGAATCCACCCCTTACACCGGACGAAGTGGCTTGGTTACGTAGCCAAATCAAGGAAGAGATTAGTGACCTTAGGGAGCTCAATAGTATGATTGATATAGAGCTTGACTATGCCCTTAATGACTTAGCAACCGCCATGTACTCAGATAATTACTTAGAAGAAAATAATCTTACGGTTGATGAGTTGGTTGAGAAACTGTATGAGGAGGAGAAAGATCATAGGTTGGATGATCATTACAATCTATACCCCACTAAGGAAGAGATCGCCCACTATAACAACCTAGTTGATAACCCTAGACCAGCCTTTGTTAGAAACGACCCAAAAATTAAGAGGGGTGATCCTGGGAATGTGAAGATACCATGTATGATTGGGTACCAATATGTTGAGCATACATACATTGAATGTGAAGATATCATGAACAAACCTCTTGAACCTAGGAAAAACCCAAAGTATCCCGGTGGAGTTTGTAACTTCGTTGGAAGGGTTAAGGGTATTCATGTCCTTGTAGGAAATTTCACCTTTGTCACCGATTTCATGGTCCTTGAAGATTTAGCAAGTGTTATTGACAGCCGCTTATCTCACGTCGTGTTAGGAAAACCATTTGTTGAGGTGTCTAATTTGAATTATAATCGTTTAGAAGGCACGGTTCAGTTTTCTAATAACATTGATAGAATCACTTATAGGATGCCCTATAAAGCAAAAGAGTTCCGGTTTGTGCCTCGGCTAGACAAAGATTACATTGGTGCAGTTGAGGACATCAATGATGAGGATAAGGAAAAAGGCATGAACTATGTTTGGGATAAGAGAAGCCTTTATTATAAAGATTGCTTGAGCCTAGGACCTAAATATAAAATTGACATGGAGATTGTTAGGAGGATTAGAGAGGCAATGGAGAGGCGAAACGGTAAAACGTAGAACCCGTGACTTTGAGTCTAGCTACAAGACTCGTAAATAAAGAAAAGCGCTTCTTGGGAGGCAACCCATGTTTTGTTTGTTTTTGTGTGTTTATTTGATTTTATTTGTTTCCGTATGTAAGTTATATTTCTTGTTATTGATTCATGCTTCAAACTAAATTGTGAAAATGCTTTATTTTGTTTTTAACTTCGTCTTAACTACATATAAAGGTATTTTGCAAAAGCTAAGTGTAAGGGAAATCTAAATCGGTTTATAAAGAACGAATGAACATGAATCATAACAATGAAATTAACATACATATTAGTATTTGTTTGAGTCAAATGCTTGTATCGAGTCATAATGAATTTTTGCAGGAATTCCAGGAAGTAAGATCTAGTTTTTCCAGAATTTTTCCCGGAAACTTAACATGAGAATTCTGTCAGAACTTTCTGACGGCGTCAGGGTTAACACCTGACGGCGTCAGGTTATAATTTTCTGCAATTTTTGAAAGTTTTGTATTTTTCCGGAAACCTAAAAAGTTTTGTCAATTCTTTAACTTATAATCTCCAGGAATTCTGCAAAATATTCATTCCACAAGCATTATATCTTATTATGTAGATTTTACCGCCGATTTTACGCGAGGTTGGCCTTTATCTTTTTCAGGTTAACAGGTTATTTTGGACAAGAAGACGTTTATTATTTCGGAAGGGAAGCTTTGAACGTTCGTCTATCTTGGAAGAAGATCTAACCATGTTACATCACTATCCACAACAAACGATTCAGGGGAGTATTTGATTTCATTCTTTCATCTTATTTACTTTTACGTCTTTTATTTGAACATTGGGGACAATGTTCGGTTTAAGTGTAAGGGGGGTAAATGAAAGCACCGTTGAGAATATACTTACGCTTGATGTTTTGCTTTGTTTGATAGTAAATTTGTAATAAAACCAAGAGAAATGTTTGTTAGGGCAATTTTAGCGCCAATTTAAAATTTTTTACAACATTTAGAAGTGAAACCTTGATCTTAATGAGCGTCTCATGGATAGGAAATTGTATGACTAGCACAAAACCGTACCACTAAAAAATTTTCCACCCCAAATATGTGAGGTTCGCCCCTAGAATTGGTAGGAAAAGCATCCATCTTTGGTGCTATGATGTGAGTACCGGTAGTATTTAGATTCTAGAACTTGCGTTAGGACCATCTCAAATCCACAAGTGAGACTACATTCGTGTAGTTAAGATTTACTACATGATAAGAGGCATTAGGATTAACCCATTGTTTTACACCCGTATTTTTGTTATAATTACATTGACTTCATTGGTCAAGTAATTCTACCACACCCTTTGCGTTGTATCCATTTTTGGTACACGATACCCCTAGTACACCCTTCCGATCCTATCATTTCGTTTCGATCTTTGAGCATCTTACTCAAAGTGAGAATTTGTTACACCCCACTAAATTTACACCCAAATCGCCTTAGCCTACCTTGTATGCACCCACCTTTGGTGCATTATTGTGACAACATTTGTTAAACCCTTAGTTAATTATCCGGTCAGTTACATGGTTGCTAAGTTAAGTCATATCCTTGTACATATTGTTTTGGGACGATTGTGACTCATGGGTAAAGTACTAGTGTAATGAAGTAATGGGGAAGAGCAACATTATTACCCCCATACGTGCTAAATATTTTAAAAAGTACTCCAAGTTTTTCGATTATCTTAATTCGAGTCATTAGAATAGTGATTGTAAAGTTATGTAAAGATTCAAGTGTAAGGGGAATGCAAATCCCTTATGATGTATTATTATGGATGGTAGGGCAAGAGTGTATGAAAAAAAAATCGAAAAATCAAGAAAAATACAAAAAAATATGAAAAAGAAAGAAGAAAAACATACGGACTACCATCCCGTTTCCTTTTATGTTCCTTTTTAGTTTTTGTTATTTCATTTTTAGACTAAGATTGAGTCGAGTCTTGACTTAAGCAACGATGTAGAGTGCATGTATTTGATCATGATAATTAACTCGCCACCACTAAAATACCCTTTATTCCAACCAAACCGTGTTATCATATCCCTACACCTTACGTTACAACCCTTTATAAAGCCCTCTTTGATAGTTTATCTTAGGTGCTTACGCCTAGTGGAGGAGTAATTGATCCTTTCCCAAGCCTATGGTAATCTATTTGCTATTACAGGTAGTGAGTGTTATTTTCCGTTTCCATTTATGAGATATAAACTTTATGACATTTGAGAGATGTGAGAATCCAAACACTATTTTTGAGGTGCTAGTGTATGATTTCCGTGCTTGTTATGATTAGGGTCGAATAACTATTTGTTGTAATTACTTTTATATTCGTGTTAAATGACCCCTAACTCATATTTTGATTGGAATAAAAGCTCATTTGCTTGAGGACAAGCAAATCCCAAGTGTAAGGGTATTAGATGAAACGAAAAGTGTTACGCTTTTAAGGGGTCATTTAATCCCTAATTCGCATAAATGTGATCAAATATTGCCCTAAATCGTTCCTTTTGTCATTTTAGGTACTTTTGAGAAGAATTCTGGAAAACATGCGTATTCGGACGTTTTTGGAGCATAAAAGTGAAGAAAACGACAAAGTCTCAAAAGATGGTGATTTACAACCTGACTGCGTCAGAAGTCACAAGGTGACGCCGTCAGAAAGCCTTGACAAAAGAGTGGAAATCAATTTTCAAATGACGGGCCAGAGGATTTAACACCTGACGCTGTCAGGTGTTAGGAATTATAGGCCGTCAGGAGTAAAGTTAAAGAGTGACGGCCCAGAAGAGTTTATAAGGTGACGGCGTCAGAAGTGGATCTAGGCCATCCGAGATACCTATTGGCGGCGAGCTGACGGCGTCAGCCCTTATAACCTGACGCCGTCAGAGTGTAAAATCTATATATAGTTTTCTAATTTTCCTTCATTAGTGTGGAACTTTGTGGAGAACGTTTAGGGCAAACCCTAAAGTCGAATTTCCTGTACTTTTTAGGGTTTCCAACCCTTGGAACCCTCATGCTTAATTAAAGATAAGTCTTCACTTTAATTCAATCAATATGTCTATGTGTTGGTTGATTATCTATCTTTCTTGTCTTTTAATTAACATGTGTAGCTAAATTCTTCTTGTGTTTGCTTAGATCTAATGAAACCTAACTATTAATTATTGGTTGATTGGTGTGTGTTGTTGTTTGTTGGGATGATTGTTCCATCAATGTTAGGCTCAAGAAAACTGGCCAACCTCCTTTATGGTAACGTGCTTGAACGTCTTGGGAAACATGTAGCCAAGTTATACTAGGCTATTAAGGTAGTATTTAATGCATGAGCCACTGTTTACAACCCCTATAGTTGTGTCGTGCATGGCATAGGCGAGATAAGAGCTCATAGAATTGGAGAGGTATGTATGCCACTCCATGAGTTATTAGGAATACACCCTTCATCCACACAAGTAACATACATATCAATTAACCGGTAAAAGATAGTTAGGGAGTAATGAAGTCTAAGTAAACACAACTTTTCTCCATATAGTTTTCACAACCAAATAGTTTAGTTATTTTATTTTATTTGCAATTGTAGTAATTTTGGGTTAGTTGACTAGCAACTAATTCCGCCCACTCCTTCAAAACCGAGATTTTACTTGCTTTCCTAAAAATATAAAAATACAAAAAGAATCTTCCTTCACCCTTAGACCTATTAGAGTAGTTTTTCTATCCTAACGAACACTATTCCCTGTGAGAGAACGATCAATCCCCCGTACTTACCACTATCCTATACTACATCGGTCAGGTACACTGCTTGGTGGGGTTGTAAGCCTCTTGAGATCCCTCGAGAGGTAAAACCTGTTGTAAGGTCACAAAACCACGCATCACCCATCCAATGTATTTGGTCGAAATCAAAATACCACAACAAAAATAATAACAACAACAATATAAAACACAACAAGAAGTCATCAAGTTACATGTAATCCGGGTTGGTTTACCAAGCCAAACCCGGGCCGAGAGACCAACTTGGGTCTCGGCTAGACCACGAGTCACAAAGACTTGTACCCATGACCAAATTGGTCTCGGCACAAGCTCATCCGGGAACACAAAAAGCTGCCAAAATGGACCCTCTTGGGTCGCGGCACACAAGAGCAACAACAACAACAACAAAAGGTCATCAGATCCAACCAATTCCAAACTCCAATAATCGAAACCCTAGTTACCAGCTTCCCAAGGTCAAAACCCAACAACTAGAGCCACATGGCTCGAACCCATAACCATGTCGTGAGCCAAGGCTCACGGTTCGCTCGACCCCCATGAGAAACACCTCAAACCCGGATACCAAGCTCAAATTATTATCAAAATAACATTTCCCATCATAACTTTTCGAAACCCAACAACAATAATCCGTATATACACGGATTTGAACTCAAAACGTGGCACTCTAGGTGCAAAACGTGAATACCTACCTTCAAAACAACTCCAAGCTCAAAAGTATTAATGGTGGTGGTGGTGTTTTAGGTGGCGCTGGTGATGAGAACGTGCTGTTAGAGGAGCTTGTGTAGCGCGTGATATATACCAAAAGATAGATCTCGATGAGATGGTTAAGATAGTGGTGATGGTTTAGTTGTGGAGGCGGCGGTGTGGTGATGGTCGCCGGAAAAGAGGGGCGGCTAGGGTTTTATGGAGATGGAGAGAGAGATAATAAAGATGAAGTTTATGTTTGTGTTTGTGTTGTTGTGTGAGAGCAGGGAACCCACAAGAATGATTTGTAGTATACTCTTTTTCTTTTTCTTTTTTTTTATAGTAATAATAATAATAATATTATTAGTATGAGGTAAGGTGGCTAGTTATAAAACGCACGGCCAAACCCGTAACTTTTCAAAAATATCTCGACATACTCAAACCGAGCTCGTTCCCAATAATTTAAAATTCCATAATACGTTCGATAATATATAAACCAAACCATACGTTCAAAACATTTAAATTTGTTAGGTTATCCTAGTGCCAGAGTCAACGTAGTGCCAAATAACGATCTCAAAAATAAATAAATCACCACATATATTCCATATTAAATTAATAATTCTAATTCAAATTCGATAGAAACCATGAATTTCAAAACCATGATTCAAAGTTTACAAATTTATCGCGAATAAACTTTCAAATATACCAAAAATCATTAAATTTGAAGTAATGCGGGTTTTTAAATAGCTCCCTAATTTGCCAGTTGTCACACAAAATGCTTGCATGATGTTATTAAGGATCTAAATTGAATAAATTATATTAGGTCATAGGTTATGTTTTAAAGTCAGTTTTTCTTAAAAAAGAAAAGTTAAACTGGATATTTAAGGAAATTAACTGTTGATTGATACTAAAGATACCAGTCCGAGATCAATTAAACTGTATATAAAGGGAAACTGCAAATGAGTTGGACGTCTCACTTTAAAAGAAACAAAATAAAGAGACGAGTAAACTATTTTAAGTAAAAAAGACATGCATAAACTGAAGGAAATGAGATTCACCTTATCACTTGAAGCTTCTTGAAGAAAGTCGTACAAAAGTGGAAGCTCTTCACTAAATTTTTGTCTAAAAGAAGGAGCACTGCACCAGGTGGCTAAACAAATTGTAAAAAAAGGTTACACAAAATTGTATTGATCAATAAACGTCAACTCTACCTATAAGGAACAATGTAAAGAGCTGCTATCACACAGCGAACATTAAAAAGCTCAGCAAGGCTCCAACCTTCCTGCAGAAATAGAAAGAAGGTTTCTCTGTTAAATCATCATTGTGCATACATCAAAAAGTAACTTAGAGATTACCAAACATGATACTATTACCATGATAATGCAAAATGATATAGCAATTAAACAAAATGAAGACTCGTTACTTTATGATATAGCAATTACATCAAAAAGTATGGCATCATTTTAATTGAATACATGCCAATTCGTGTTTTAGGTGTCAGGTAGACATTACCAATGGAAAAAGTTTATTATGACTAGATCAGCCTCCATGACCGGGACATCGCCAAAGATATCTTTAAATATAACTACACATTCATGTCTATGTTCTCTTGTTATTCTCCTTTTCTCTTCACAAAAGGAGAATGGCACAGAACCTGAAAAAATTCAAAACAGACACTCAGACACAAAAATCTGGTCAAAGAACAGAGCTGCTAACTTCGTGCTTATTTTCTCTAGCAAAGACAGCAACGTAAATTAAACTAAATGAGCTACAGGAAGACGTTTATGCCAACAAAAACTTTTATGCCAACAGGCGGAGATGAAACATGAATATACGAAACCTTTTTTCTGCTTAAGTGCTCCCTTACGTGCTGCCAAGAGCAAACAGATATAAATTATGGTTAATCTATGGAAACGTAACCTTAAAAATATTGTTCTTAGAGTAGTTCTTATGTATGTATGAAGAGGTAGGGGTGTTAAAAAAATTGGATACAACAATTTCACTTGCAACAATTTCCTGCATATGACCATTTTACTTAAGTGGGAACCAACACCAAAACAGGAGATATCCAGCTAGTATTAATGGTTTTTGTGTAATAGTTTAGCCAGGTGTATATTTACATGTATAGCTTAGGTTGTGTACTTAGCTTTAAAATTGTGTAACCTAGTATGGTGTTAGAAATGCTGAGTGCTATATAAATTAAGCTTCGATTTGTTTCTTATTTCAGTGGGGGTCTTTAAACTTTCCTTGATCAACAGTCTCAGGCTCTTAGCTAGAATTATGACTCATTTTACAGACATTATTGTTCGTTGGAGAATTCTTGACTTCAATTATTTCCTACAAAGTGGGTGTTTGGGCTTATTTTCTCTTCTTATGCTTCTGCTTAAAATAAGTACTTATAAGCTGCTTAAATTCTGGAGATAGCGTTTGGATTTGCTTATGCAATAATACTTACTAAATTAATAATAAAAATAGAAATTTTCAATCAAAATCATTTATAAAATCCCTAGGTTATATATGAGAGTAAACAATAACTTGAGAACTAATATGAAATAAGCAGCACCTGCTTATGAAAAACTGCTTGCTTTTCTGCCCAATAAAACAGTTGATAAGCAGAGAAAATAAGCAATCCCCGAACACCCGCCAAGTAGAGCGTCAATTGTATGTTTCATTTCCCATTTTTAAGTATGTATCTTGACTCCTCCCAAACTAACCAGTTAACCAGGTGTGGTCAACAAGTCAAATCGAGAGAGGAGAGATCAATTTATGATCCGGTGTGAGCACAGTGTATCCCCGGGTCGTTAAGTCCCAGCGAGATTGAAATGGTATTTTGAAAACGTTTTAGGAATGAGTGATTCAGGAATAGTAACCAGATAAAGATTTTGATTGATTTTTACACTACTGATTGCTTGGAATGGTAATAAAACAGTATTAACAAACACAGAAATGCAAATAATCCTAAAAACCTAAATGCGTACTGGAAAAATGGGAATAAGGTAAAATATGGACAAATAAAAACTAGAAGGGGTGAAAATGAAACCTATACAAACTTAAAATTAAAAGAAAATTAAATTAAAAAGAAAATTATTTTTTTGATTATTTTAATATTTAAATATTAATTAATTACTAAAACTATTTAAAAAGTAAATTAAAACTAATTTATAACAAATATAAAAAGGATTAAGATTACAAGATTACACTAAAAATTTGCAAAATAAATTTCTAAACCTTTAAAATAACTTAAAAGAAATATAAAAATTGTAAATAAATATTTTTGTCTTTTTCTGAATTCAATATAAATTAATTACTAATTATATTAATTAAACTAATTTAAATTACTAATAATACTAAAAATGACTTAGAAAATTAGGAAATATTTTATAAAACTAATTAACTAATTTAAGAACCCTAAAAAAATTATAAAAAGTTTATAAAACTATTATTACACTATTTTATTAATTATTTACTTAATTACTAATTAAAAACTATTTAAACTAATTTAAATTAGAATAATAGAAAATGAACAGTAATAATTATGA
This sequence comes from Artemisia annua, assembly GCA_014162995.1. Taxonomy (NCBI): domain Eukaryota; kingdom Viridiplantae; phylum Streptophyta; class Magnoliopsida; order Asterales; family Asteraceae; genus Artemisia; species Artemisia annua. Next base: position 24,412 of record LBNU01020158.1, on the reverse strand, counting down.
AAATATTTTCTAAAATACTAAATGATTAATAAAAACTAGAAAAATTATAAAAAAGTACTAGAGATTAAAAATAAACAGAAATGGATGTTCTCTTGTTATTCTCCTTTTCTCTTCACAAAAGGAGAATGGCACAGAACCTGAAAAACTTCAAAACAGACACTCAGACACAAAAATATGGTCAAAGAACAGAGCTGCTAACTTCGTGCTTATTTTCTCTAGCAAAGACAGCAGCGTAAATTAAACTAAATGAGCTACAGTGACAACAAAAACTTTTATGCCAACCTGAAGTATTGTTATCCTCAACGGGAGAAAGAACAGGCGGAGATGAAACATGAATATACGAAACCTTTTTTCTGCTTAAATGCTCCCTTACGTGCTGCCAAGAGCAAACAGATATAAATTATGGTTAATCTATGGAAACATAACCTTAAAAATATTGTTCTTAGAGTAGTTCTTGTTTATGTATGAAGAGGTAGGGGTGTTAAAAAAATTGGATACAACAATTTCACTTGCAACAATTTCCTGCAGATGACCATTTTACTTAAGTGGGAACCAACACCAAAACAGGAGATATCCAGCTAGTATTAATGGTTTTTGTGTAATAGTTTAGCTAGGTATATATTTACATGTATAGCTTAGGTTGTGTACTTAACTTTCAAATTGTGTAACCTAGTATGGGTTTAGAAATGCTGAGTGTTATATAAATTAAGCTCTGATTTGTTTCTTATTTCAGTGGGGGTCTTTAAACTTTCCTTGATCAACAGTCTCAGGCTCTTAGCTAGAATTATGACTCATTTTACGACATTATTGTTCGTTGGAGAATTCTTGACTTCAATTATTTCCTACAGAGTGGGTGTTTGGGCTTATTTTCTCTTCTTATGCTTCTGCTTAAAATAAGTACTTATAAGCTGCTTAAACTCTGAAGATAGCGTTTGGATTTGCTTATGCAATAATACTTACTAAATTAATAATAAAAATAGAAATTTTCAATCAAAATCATTTATAAAATCCCTAGGTTATATATGAGAGTAAACAATAACTTGAGAACTAATATGAAATAAGCAGCACCTGCTTATGAAAAACTGCTTGCTTTTCTGCCCAATAAAACAGTAGATAAGCAGAGAAAATAACCAATCCCCGAACATCCGCCAAGTAGAGCGTCAATTATATGTTTCATTTCCCATTTGTAAGTATGTATCTTGACTCCTCTCAAACTAACCAGTTAAACAGGTGTGGTCAACAAGTCAAATCTAAGAGAGGAGAGATCAATTTATGATCCGGTGTGAGCATAGTGTATCCCCGGGTCGTTAAGTCCCAGCGAGATTGAAATGGTATTTTGAAAACGTTTAGGGAATGAGTGATTCAGGAATAGTAACCAGATAAAGATTTTGATTGATTTTTACACTACTGATTGCTTGGAATGGTAATAAAACAGTATTAACAAACACAGAAATGCAAATAATCCTAAAAACCTAAATGCGTACCGGAAAAATGGGAATAAGGTAAAATATGGACAAATAAAAACTAGAAGGGGTGAAAATGAAACTTTTACAAACTTAAAATTAAAAGAAAATTAAATTTAAAAAAAAATATTTTTTTGATTATTTTAATATTTAAATATTAATTAATTACTAAAACTATTTAAAATGTTAATTAAAACTAATATATAACAAATATAAAAAGGATTAAGATTACAAGATTACACTAAAAATTTGCAAAATTAATCTCTAAACCTTTAAAATAACTTAAAAGAAATATAAAAATTGTAAATAAATATTTTTGTTTTTTTCTGATTTCAATATTAATTAATTACTAATTATATTAATTAAACTAATTTAACTAATTTAAATTACTAATAATACGAAAAATGACTTAGAAAATTAGGAAATATTTTATAAAACTAATTAACTAATACAGGAACCCTAAAAAATTATAAAAAGTTTATAAAAACTATTATTACACTATTTTATTAATTATTTACTTAATTACTAATTAAAAACTATTTAAACTAATTTAAATTAGAATAATAGAAAATGAACAGTAATAATTATGAAAATATTTTCTAAAAATACTAAATGATTAATAAAAACTAGAAAAATTATAAAAAAGTACTAGAGATTAAAAATAAACAGAAATGGATTTTCTTTTTGGTTTTTAATTAAAACTAATTTAATTATTATTAATTATTATAAATACTAAATTAACAGATAAAAATCGATGAAAATTATTATAAATACTACAAGTGACAGGGAACTTAAGAAAATTATAAAAATGAAATTTGCTTTTTGAAAAAGCTGAGCAATAAGCCAAATGGCTTAAATAGAAGCTATCACTTTATTAAAAGCGATGATTTTTGTGATTTTCTTTTCGACAGATGATCTAACAATGAAATTAAGCAACTTTTATGAAAAAACTTTATACAAAACTTAAAAATAAGCAATTTGGACACTAAAATGCTTGACAGATTATATTTTTGGATTTTTAATGATGCAAAAGCTATTCAAAAGCTACACAGTGAATACAAGCTACAAATTATGATGCAAACAACTTAAGTGAACTGAAATAAAGCTAAATCAACAAGAATCCATGACAGAATAAGCCAATAAGCACAAATAAGCAATCCAAAACTACCACAGATACAACAGAACTTGGGACTATCTTGCAGACCTTGTGGGGCCCACAGGATTGATCAAGGGTCTAAAACAAAAACAGATATGAAAAGTAGACCAGGTTAGCTTTACAATGAGCCAATAATCAAAGCTTATGGTTTAGGAATAAGCCAATGGTGGACTTGTGAACTTGACTGCATATACTGAGTACTCAGTATAGACAGCAAAATGGGACAAACAAAAGGTTAAATGCAGACCTAGTAAATAAGCTAGAAAGCACAAAATAAGCTTAGGGACTAAAAGTATGGTTGATAAGCTTTCCAAAAAGCTAAATCTCAAAGGGTGGGGCCCACTAATGAGTACTGTGCAACCTTGTGAAGTAGGGTGTGCACACTAGGTGATGTGTGGTACAGGGGAGGTCACAGGCCAATAAGGCAACTTTGAGCTTAATTTTAGATAAGCAAATGGTTTTCAAATGAAGAATTTCTTTTTGAAATATGTTAACAAGCAACAAAAGACCCTAGAAACACAACCCTTATCTATTTCCAATCCAAATCAAACACTGTGGATGCTTAAGAAAGTTTGACCATTTTTGACAGATGAAAACTTTGACTTTGTGAGATTTATGAACAAGATTGACTTTGATGAACTTTGGACAGATCCCAGATGTCTTGAAAAGTTGTTATAAGTTAGAATGAAGCTAAATTGAGCTAAATTACCAACTAATGTAATGATTTGATGAAAGATTGACCCTAAAATCCTAACTGTGAAACTAACAAATGAGATTAAAAGAGATTTGACTTTTTTTACTAAATAACCTAAGGTTTTATGACTAACTGAGATAAAAATGCTCAGGGAAACATGTATCAGCAAAGATGATCAACAAAAACCAACAATTACACAGTTTACAAACTAGAACCAAACACTCCTATATATAAGATGATTTTTTATTTTCAGAGCAATTGATTCAATGAGACCTTAGCACAGGTTCCAAAGCTTATATTATGATGTAATGAGTCAGTTTAAGTACCAAAATGCATATGTCAACCACAAAAGTTCATGAATCCATTTTTTACTATTCTGACTGTGAGATTAAGAAAATGCACCAAGGGTTGTTCTATTGAGCAAATTAGCAATCCTAATTACTAATCCTTACTTAAATACACACAATGAACATACAAATCAAAGATAAGCAGCAAACAAGCTCATGAACAGTAACAAGTATAAAATGGGAAACAGGCTTACAAATTCAATCCAGCTGAAAACACAGTGACCAAGGACCAAGAACACACCTAATGGATTTCCACAAAGCCTCTAACCCATAGCCATTCAGTATTCACTATGCTCCAGCTTTCTTCATCATCTCCAATAAATTTTTTTATTTTCTCACTGAATTTATATATTTTTTGTATTTTTTTTGTTTTGGATCATAGACTGTATTTTATGGTATCTAAAAGCTTTTAGAAGCATTCTTGGACCTTACATGAGCTTAACAGTCCATAACAACAACAATAATTCTCATTACCATTCACTGTGAAAATTTGGGAAAATGAAAATTTGCATAAACTGAATTATGGAAAGGAACTGAAATTGATTATTAAAATAAAGTTGAATTACACTGAAAACACTTGCTACAATACTTGAAAGCTTGATATTACAACTAATTTTGATAATTGAACTAATTCGACATGAAAATAAAAACTATATACTACACAGCTTCTCTCTTGCTCCTTTCTTCTTTTATAAGGGCTTCTAGGGTCTAGTGGGGTCCACTTTAGCTTTCCCAGCTACAATCTTGTCCATTGGATGAGATAGAAATGATCCTAGCCTTTAAACTGTTTTTGGCGCCAAAAAGAAATTGGGCAAATTGCACTGTGAAATTGCAATTGGGTGGTTGGTGCATTTATTGTAGTTGTTTTGTTAGGTGGGTAGTGGGTTTGGGCGGTGGGATGGGACAGTGATGGTGGGGGGTGGTGAGGTGATGGCTGCAAGTTGGGTGAAGGTGGGAAGGATGTGAGTTTGACTTTTGGTCAAACTAGGGGGAACGGGGTGAGGATTTATTAGTAAAATGGGGGGTTGGGCCAAGGGAGTTGGGCCAGGCAAAAGAAAAGGGCTAAAAGGGTGGTTTGTGGTATGTGTTTGGGTCTGTTTTTGTTTTTGGACTTGGACTGGTTTGGGGTTTGGATTTTGGGATTAGTAAAGTGGTCCGTTTGGTGTTATAGAATTACAAGGACCAAAATTGTAATATTCTGAAAATTAAGGGACTGAATTTGGCAATCTTCCAAAGTTAATAAAGGGGTATAATTAGCCAAGTATGAATAGTACAAGGTCCATAGTTGACTTTTCACTTTTTACATTCCTAGGGACTAAATCTGCCAAATCTTCAAACTTCAGGGGCCAAACTTGTAATTTCTCCAATCTTTTCACCAAGGGATCATTTTTGCCAAAGTTTCATAATACAAGGACCATAATTGTAATTTTCCAAAAGATTTTAATCCCAGGGGTTATTTTTGACACCTTTGCAAAGTTCAGGGACTAAACTTGTAAACTTTTGAAACTTTTCATCAAAGGACTAATTATGACAACTTGTGATTTTCTAAGGACTTTGGTTGACTTTTCTTTCAAAATTAATGCTTAGGGACTAGATTTGACAAGTTTTGAAAGTTGAGGGACTGAAACTGCCAATTGTGCAAACTTTGTTCGTTTTTCATTTGTTTTCAAACATTTTGCATCTAAAACATATAAAACACAAC
>LBNU01020157.1:15805-46485 GCA_014162995.1 Artemisia annua | reverse complement strand
ACATGTTGGACATGATCGAATTTCTTTCGAGTTAATAATTTTTTAAACCGAAATTGATTTCCAGCTAGTATTACATTGTAAAAGAAAACATGATAAAGATGTCCTGAAAGGATGTCGATATTTAGAAGACAAAATTCAATGGATAACATATAATGGTTCTTTTGACCATTAACCGACCACAACTCAAGCGGGAAAATGTGAAGGTTACAGCACAACACACTCTAGCATCACTTTCCGCCGTGACCGCCCAAGAAAAAAGGTTATATGTTAAAAGTTGGCCCATGTCTTTTCCTTACATATTACACTTTTTAACACCTTTTTCTGTTTTTCATCATTTTCAAAAGTCCTTTTTTTGAATTTTTCTTCATTACTTTTAGAGGTTATATATTAGGGTTTCTTTTTTTTTTTTTTTTTTTTTTTTTTTTTTTTTTTCTCTCATACTTTTTTTTTTGTATAATCAAATTTTAGGTTCTCCTAATGTTTTTGGTTTCATTATTTAATGTTCTATTAATCAATGTATAGAAAAACTAATATTACACATAAAAGAAGAGTAATTATTTATCGAAAAGGCCTCCGTTTTAAATGTCGCTTTAAGCCTTCAAAAGGCTTGAGTTGTCCCTGATGTGACCAGGGGCGGAGGCATTTAATTAGTAGTGGGGGCAGTGCTCTCTACATTTTCTCTAACATCTTCTAAGAGCACGCATTGCTAACACAAAAAAGTTGCGTTAAGGTCAAATTTAACGTGCGTTATATGGCGTTAACCATTGGGACCAGTTGCGTTAAACCGACGTTAACTTGCTAAGTTAAGCCCTTAACTTCACGTTAAGGGCGAGTTGTGTAAAAATTTTTTTTTGACACTTTTGGCCCTTTAAAATTTTTGATATGTTGAGTACAAGAAAATGAATATTACATAACACCCCCCGTAATTCTTAAACGGTATAGTTGAGCGGGATAACCATTTTATTGAGATTCAAACTAGCCGTTTAGAGGATATTGTAACGGAAACTAGCCGTTAACCATTTTATTGAGATTCAAACTAGCTGTTAGACGGTACAACATATGGAAAATGATAAAAACGATACGGAAAATGATAAAAACGATACGGAAAATAAATAAACACGATACATAAATAAATAAACACGATACGGGAAACAAATCACACAACACCATTAAATGAAATATTAGTTTTAGTTTGGGGTTGATTTTGAAAATAGTTGAGTTAAAGCTGAGATAAAGCTGAGTTATGATTGGGGGTGTTTTTTTTTAGTTAAGATAAAAGTGTTAAAGCTGATGTGGCGCTGACGTGACAATGTGTTAAAACTTAACCTGGGTGATGGATGAGAGTGCTCTAAATATAGAGTAAAACCTTTCAACTTTTTATGTTTTTCCCAAAGTTGCCCTCTGTTTCACAGGTCTTGCGTGGTTTCCACAGGATCGCTTATATCAAACAACATCATGCATATTAATCATACAAGAATCAAAACAGGAAACAATAAAAGATTGGGTGAACCCTTAATTGAAACTGATATATAAAACGTGAAAGGGTTACCAATTGTTTGCAGAATCCTATACCTATTTATACAAGATGAAACGCTGCCTTTGATACATCATAACTGTTGGCATACCGTTTCAATAAAAGTAAAAGACGCAATGTTTCTAAAATACCTAACTAACTGCCTTCGTTTCTGCCTAATGGGTTTGTTGGCCTGCTGGCCCAAACCAGAAAACTTGCAGGCTTATTTCATACTTAATATAATCAAAGATTAATGGATTAAACTTTCCAACATATTCCCCCCTAATCTATTAATCTTTGTTTTCTTCAATCTTCTTGTTCCTTGATTCTTCTTGTTCATGCTTTCTTCAAAAATCATTGTTTTGATTCTTGGTGTTGATTTCTTCATGGCTTTTCGGTTTCTAATTGAACCAAATTCCCGCAGGGTTAGTGCCGCCATCTTGGTTTCAATTTTCGGCCTGACTTCTCATGGTTATCAAATGATCATGATTTTAAGCGGGTTAACGCCGTCATGGTGGGGTTAGCACAATCGAAAACTGAAACTACAAAAAATCTCCAACTCATAATCACAAAATAGCCTTCTTAAATCAGCCATGTCTCTTTCGTTCTCTCTTTGTCCCCTTCTTCTGAGACTGCTTCGTCTTCTTCTCTTCTCTTAAGACAGCCCTTCGTGTCTCTTTCTTTCTCTTTTGAGACTCTGGTTGATTTCTTCTCTGGTTAACCACTGGTCTGGATGATTAACCGCCTCTCTATTCTTCCTTGGTTGCCCTCTTTCTTTTATGCTATTAAAAACGCAGGTTTAATTTTTGATTGATAATTTGTAACATGATTCGATCGTTGTTTGATTCCTTGGCTCTGGTACCAATGTTTCACAGGTCTTGCGTGGTTTCCACAGGATCGCTTATATCAAACAACATCATGCATATTAATCATACAAGAATCAAAACAGGAAACAATAAAAGATTGGGTGAACCCTTAATTGAAACTGATATATAAAACGTGAAAGGGTTACATTGTTTACAGAATCCTAGACCTATTTATACAAGATGAAACGCTGCCTTTGATACATCATAACTATTGGCATACCATTTCAATAAAAGTAAAAGACGCAATGTTTCTAAAAACCTAACTAACTGCCTTCATTTCTTCCTAATGNCCTAACTAACTGCCTTCGTTTCTGCCTAATGGGTTTGTTGGCCTGCTGGCCAAAACCAGAAAACTTGCAGGCTTATTTCATACTTAATATAATCAAAGATTAATGGATTAAACTTTCCAACACCCTCATCCTTCTTCATTTAGAATTGCCCTNCAAATGTAGTTCACATGGATCATGCATGCAAAGATAACCTGTTGCACAACATAAGAGATATCCGGACGCGTAAAATTGAGATACTGAAGGGCACCCGCCAAACTGCAATCTAATGTAGGATCACTAACTGGATCACCAGTAGATCCTAACTTGGACTCAGTGTCCATAAGAGTCATGCAAGGGTTGGACTTCTGCATGTAGGCACACTCAAGGATTTCCTCAGTATAAATAAACTGCAACAAGAATAAACCTGCGTCCAACCGCTGAGCGAAGATGCCAAGAATAAAATTAAGTGAACCAAAATCCGTCATAGCAAACTCACCATAAAGAGAAGCAATAACCCGCTGTAAAAATGCTGAAGACGAAGTTGTAAGAATAATATCATCAACATAAATCTATAAATAAGTAATGTCGAATCCTTGATGAAAGACAAATAAGGAGGAGTCAATTTACAATGCTTTTGACTCGTGTAGCATAACTAGTAAAGCTTTGGAACAACGCACATATGGCTTGCTTAAGCCCATACAAAGATTACTGCAAATGACACATATAATCAGGATGAATAGGGTCAACAAACACACGCTATATACCGTCCCTGATAAATGGGCGTGAAGAAAAGCATTCTTAGTATCAAGCTAATGAATGGGCCAATTATGGGACACAAAAAGACTCAAAACGACGCAAATAGTAGCCAATTTAACAACTTGACTAAAAATCTCATCACAATCAATCTCCCATTGCTGACTGCCACTGTTGGCCACTAAGCGACTCAAAGGACCATATACATTATATTTATGTCTGAAAAGGGTCATTTTACCCAAGAACCACTGGCCACGAAATATTTATAGCAGCACGCAACGATAAAGAAATATCACGCATTTTCATATTAATTCAGTTTTTTGGAACGCTTTATATATTGTAAACATCTTTCATGTAATAAGAACGATCATAAACTTTTGGATGACTTCAATTGTATCTATGTTTTCTATGATCACTATCGAATACAAAGACTTTGCAAGAAATCCAGTTGGGCATTCTTTTCAGGAGAAAAGTTGAATATACATATAGAGTACAATTTCAAGCAATAAGTTCGCATATAATATATACTATCACTGTTAAATCCTCCTACTCATCATCATGTCACATAATTATGACATTAAAAAAATGATTGGAGAACAAGATGTGAGAAAATTAATAAAAATACACAAGTGACATTTTATGGTGGAAGGATGACTAGTAGAAGGATTTTATAGGATGATCTTCTAATATATAAATATGGAATAATTGATCGAATACCATAGGCCTTTCAAATTAAAAAAAATTGCATTCCTAAGCATCTTGAGGGAAAACAAAATGTATTGAAATGTACTATTCATTTTTTCCTAAATTAATAGTTTTTTTTCCCCTCCAAACTGTCCTCAAATTATTGCCTCTTTCCAAATATAAACGTGAATAATGTAGTAACTTTTGCCATATTATAGCAAGTTTATCATATTGCATATAATGATATTAAAAATTGTAAATTTCAATCAAAGCTTTAACTAGTTGGATAAGGTAAAATTATCATTTTGTAAAAATTTAAAAAGCAAGAATAGTTATGTTTTTCTTTAGCTACGTGTCTTTTGCATGAAGAAAATTATTTTAAAACCGAAAAAATGATATACAACTCGTAGGACAAGTCCCGTTATTAACCAACTTCATGATTGAGATTGATCAACTAAAACAACCATACGGTTCAAAGTTCAAGCAAAGCATGACACTTCCTAGAATTCTGGCTCATATTCCTTTTCCAGAACATATAATTGACGCTTAGCCTTTTTTTTTGACCATGCTTGTATAAATGCTTGTTAACAACATTAAAATATATATAATTAGCACGTTTTGAACCTAAAGAGTGAAGAAACTGCTTAGGAAAATACAATCAGCAGGATCAGAAAAATTGCTTCACACATGGGTCTCGTGTAAATAAATAACATTAACCAAAGTCTCTAGCTTGTAGCTATAAACATTAAAAAAGGGTTTCTTCAGTTAGGTTATTAGAATAAATAAACACAGTTCCCAATATTTTTAGAAAGCTCTCTCCTTTTTCTAAGGTAAACCCTTCTTTAACTTCATTAACTTTTTCTTTAAAGATCAGATCATCTTCATAAAGATCTTCGGAATCCCCTAATCAGTTGGATGTTTCTCAAATTGCTTTAAGGAGCTTCATATATGAAACCGACGATTTTAATTATATTTGTGGATTTCGTCTACTAGTTTTTTGTATTTGATCTAATAAAGTCTGGCTATACTTGCAGGATAGTTGAACCCACTAAGACTTGCATGTCATGGATTTGTCGCCGATCTGGTTACGGCCGGAATTGGTACCTAAGCAAAAAATACGACTTGCTTATTGCAGATTTTGATACTAGGTAAGAAAAAAAATACATATCTTGATTTATTTACATGGATTTTGGATATTGTAGGAACTGGATGAAGGAGGGTTGATGAATATAAATGATAAGATGGGAACACCTAAAGGCGACACCCCTCAGTTTGATGATTCGACTGATTATGAAACTGCTGGTAGTGGAAAGGTTCCGACTGTGGTCTGGAGTCCGGTTCAGGCTCAAGATCATGTGTTGGCTGAGAGGAAGAGAAGAGAAAAGCTGAATGGACTATTCATTTCTATGTCTGCGCTACTTCCTAACCTTAAAAAGGTACCGACAAATGTTTTCTTTTGATTAATTATTATCTTAGACTCATATGTGATATAAGTAAAAATCAGATATTTCTCATATTTCATCTTGTAGATGGACAAGGCATCGGTGTTGGAAGATGCAACAAATTACATAAGAGAACTTCAAGATCGTGTCAAGGAACTGGAGCGATTATCTGACTTTAAGATTAAGGATTCTAAAAAATCTAGTATTACTTTGAATATATGTAGCCTTAGCAGCGATGACAAAAGTGATTCATCTTCACACCAAACAAACTCTGAAGATAGTAGCGAGGATGTCCCATGCAAATCATCTCCTGAGATCAAAGTGCGGATGTCGGGAAGCAATGTCCTTGTGAAAATTCAGTCCCAACAAAACTCTTCTTTGCTAGTGAAAGTGCTTAANTGACATTTTGAACCCGTTCGCCCTTGAGAGGGAGATCCCGCTGCAAGAGTCCTTAGATGCCCATGCTTCTAGACTTGCCAAGAAGAAGGGGATGAAGGGTAAGGCCATCCTTTGTGGTCTTGGCACAGCCCACCTTCCTCGTTCTGACGGGGTTCCTGTTAGTGTGCCCACGGTCTCACCTAAAGATGTGGACCTTTTGAAGAAGCTGGAGGAAGCCAAGAGTGCTGTTGGCCCGAGTAGGAGCTCCAAACTTAGACGTACGTCTAGCATTTAGGCTTTTCGGCGTTGCCTCCATTTTTTGTAATAGGCTAACATTTTGTAGCATGTATGCTTGTTAAGTCCATGCCTTGTAATGACTCGTGGTCCGTAAATAGAATTTTGTACAGCTTTGCTTTGTATAAACTCGTGGCTTAAAAGAAACAAAGTTGGTTTGTACGCGTATTTGTTTTTAAATTTTTGCACTTAGCTCTTTGTCTTGTTCAAACATTTACGCAAACGTACTCGAAAGAGTATATAGGATCTATAATGATTGTGTATGAACTCGTGGTTCGTTAATGAATTTGATTTTTGAAGTTTGTACTTAGTCATTGTCTTCTCGTAAAATATATCCAAGTTATGTCTAAAAAAAATCAAACCCTTATAAGCGTGCTTAGGAAAATCCATAATCGTGTATGAAGTTCATAAATTAAAGATCATAGTCGTGTATGAAATTTTACAAGTGTATGTATTGGCGTACTGCAAATACCATAGTAAGGGGTCAAGAGTCTTGGCTCCTAAGTTGTTAAACGCGCACAGTGTGCAATATTTGCGCATCCGTCGTGGGGTGCACAATGAACTTACGCCAACGTCTTGAGCGTAAGGTGTTTAACAAGGATGCGTGATCCGATGTTGATGGGTTTGCAACCCTCTTACTCAACGAGTTATTTAGTAGGTTTACTCATCCTTTTACCATCGTGGGTATTTATAAGTGCATGCACGCCATGTAGGCAAAAGATAATGTAATGACAATGTGTAGACATAAATAATATGTAAATAACAAAGTAAAGTGTTTCGCGGAGTTAGCTAGAAACCGCGACATTAAATTAATACTTGCAAGTTTTTGTAAAGGAGAAAAAGAAAATTTTGCCTAAATTAAACAAAATTTAAATACACGGATATTTATTGAGCACGTACTAAAGTGCGAGGGTGTCCGTGTGTTAGGCCGTAGCCTTTCCTAAAGATAGCATCTCTTGAGATTGTAAATGTTCCATCATGTGCGTTGTAGCTCCTGGCCATCTTAGTCACGCAGCCTGTACGCGCCTTTCCCTAGTGCTTCAATGACCTCATGGGGTCCTTCCCACTTTGGTCCAAGCTTCCCTGTATCTTCTGCGTGACTTGCATCATTTGCGCGGTATACAAAGTCGCATGGTCTGAATGAAGTGCTTCGTACTTTAGCATCGTAGTATCCCTTCATCTTTGACTTGGCTTTTGCCTCACGTATAGCTGCGCGTTCGCGCCTTTCTTCCAATAGGTCCAGGTCTATACGCCTTTCATCATCATTGGTTGCCACATTAACTTCCGTAGTATGAATAGTTGGCATTCCAATTTCGGCTGGTATAACAGCTTCTGTCCCATAGACAAGAGAAAAAGGGGTGTCCCCATTGCTAATTTTGATTGTTGTGCGATGCGCCCACAATACATGCGACAATTCATCCACCCATCTTCCTTTGTGGATATCTAGACTCGCTTTAATTCCTTCCCCCAGGCTACGGTTTGCGAGTTCAACTAGCCCATTGGTTTGTGGGTGTTTGACTGACGCGAAGTGTTGTGTTATGTTTAGCTGTGCGCACCAGTCTTTGAATGGGTTGTCACGGAATTGTTTTCCGTTATTTGAGATTATTTCCCCAGGTAATCCAAATCGGCATACAGTATTTTCCCAAACAAACCGTTTTACTTGATTACCTGTTGTGACAAATGGTATTTTTCATAAACTAAATTATATAATAAATTTCTATTTATTATATTCACTTTGAACGTTATATGCATTTTAGCACATTTCTGCATGTTTCTGCACATTTCTGCATGATTTCGGGAACTGTTTTGTACACTGTAGCTTACAGTGACTACTGAAAAAGTTTATTTTTGTCAGTAAACACAATTTATCCATTTCGGATAGTTACTGATAAGTTTCGTAATTTACTGAGAGTTTCTCAGTATTTGCTGAAAAACAACGCCGCACGCGAACCGACACCACCATAAATGTGAAAAAGGTCAAGTAAATATATTTTTGAGTCAGTAAACTCATTTTATTACTTTTCTGACAAAACCGTGGCTAAAAAATTTATTTTACGTATTCGTGTCCAAAAACGTCAAACCGGGACGTAACGGTTTCATTTAATCTTAAACCGACACACGATACACCAAACCGGGACAAAGTTATAAACTTTCCTCCCCCCCCCCTTGGATCCCCTAGCCGGCCACACCTAACCCCCCACCAACCAAGAATATACTTTTCACCCTTTTAACCCCTTAACACCCCATTATTCACAATACATCCTTTTATCTAAATCTATTATCTAACTAACCAATCTTTAACTAGTTATTAGAGTGTTCTAAGATTTGCTATATTTCTTCTTCTTCTTCTTTGTTGGCCGAGCAAAACACACACACAAACACACTTTTCATACAAAATTTTGGAGATCAAGATTATTGGGTTACATTTGCAAGTATTTTGGGTTATATATAAGTTGATTTGGGTTAAATTGGAAGTCATTTGGGGTCTCTCTTGTTCATCTCCTAGCCACGTTCACATCCAAACACTTTGTAAGGATCATCAAACTTTTCTAATCTTGTTCATTTCATGTTTTTATGATGATCTAAGGTGTTACCAAGTGTTATATATACATATTTTGTTAAGTTGACAACTATATACATATTGGGTTTGCATGCATGTAATTTGACCTCAATAAATGCTATGTAGTCATTTTAGTATTTCTTGCTTGTGTGGTAAATATTGTTACTTGTGGTATTAATTTGGTGGTACAAATGTGATTTACACTAATTACGCGAGTTTAAGACGATATATACACTTATATGTGTATATATATATTTCGGCTAAAACAAAAATAAGAAATTATTGGGGTTTTGAAAAATATAAAATTTTGGCTAAGTGGTGAATTGGTGGAAGTTTTAGTTGAAGGATTATTATTAAACACATATTGAGTAACTTTAACTAATTATAAATAATTAGTTAAAAATGTGATTTTTGGTGAAATTTATTTATTATAGTCGAACCATATTATTTTAAGTGTATAAAAATAATATTGACTAAAACTTGTATTTTGAGGATTAAACATAATTAAAAGAGTTAATTATGTTTAAATGTAAAAGATATATAAAATTTAACAAATTAAATTGGTTATTGGGCCAATGGGCCCAATGAGCCCAATTATGGACTCGTTGGCAGTTGGGCCGAGCCCAATGGGTATTTTTCTTGACTTTTTGAACAAAAATTATTATCGGACGTGTAAAAATTAAATTCGATATATAACGATATATTAAACGTAACTAAAACCGTATTATATAGTTTTGGACTAATATTGGGTTAACGGGCCCAATAGCAAAATTTAAGCCCAATAAATATTTCGGAAAAAAAAAAAAAATTACGTGGTTAACTCTCTTTTTTTACTTATTGTACATGATATTTATTCCAAGCAATCATTACACTCAAAATCGTTTTACATATTTTTGATACTTTATGTTTCTTGTGGGTCAATGTAGATTCTCATAAGATTTCAATGTATTTTTTATAAGATTAAATACAGATATGCATGAGCAACTTGATTTAAGGCATTATGTTGCTAACTTATAAATTTATATATTGCTGACAGTGGAATACACACACGTGTGTGTATATATATAATATATATGTATCACTAAAAGAAAATGGCCTTTTAGCGACAAATTAGCGACCTACAATCTAAGGTCGCAAAGTTGCGACACATGTAGCAATTGCTTTAGTGTCGTTAGGCCATCGACGTCGCAATCTATGTCACCAATGATGTCGCGATGTGTTTCGAGATGACATTGTCGCAATAGTGTCGCAACAAGCGTCGCCATATTTGCGTCATTCTCTACCACATCGCTAATTTACGAAATTAAACTGAAAGAATATCGAAAATGTGTATTCCATATTGACGTAACAAGCTTATTTACATATTTACACGACAACCTTGTTTCTTAATATTTAGATTCCTTTTAATGTCTATACTAACACGATTCTAGAAATGTTATAGGCATTTTTCGTTATATAAAAGATACGTGTAACCTAGTAACATATTAAAATAAGTTTTATAATCAACAAATATACTACAATACGAGTATTAGACAGAGAACAAAAACAAATGATATACACGTTAGATAGTATTATGAGGTTTGTGAATTTGAGGGTAATAATGTAATTTTGATTGAAAAAACTCTATCATTTCTAGGACGCTCTACGGAGTAGCTTTTCATTTTATCTCATTTTGAAGTTTTTTTAATAAAATAAAAAGCTAATAGCTCCTAAAAAGCTCTAAAAAAGTTGTTGCCAAACAGGCCCTATACTTAAATAATTTGTTTACTTTTTTATGCTTTTGGATAACTAAAATGAAATTTCAAGCATTACTTTTTCTTCTAATCAATATTTTGGACGTTGGACACTGGTGTTGGAAGCACGAGGGCCTTTTAGGCTTACGAAGAGAGGAACACTTAGAGAATTTTACAATGTTACTTTGTTGCTCAAGCTTTGCTTCGGTACATCCAAATGTATTACACTAACATCTATTTATACTACTCCATGGAAGTTTCTAGATACAAGATTTTTCCATGGATACTTCTTGTATCATCTTGATAATTCTTATCCACTCTAGATAAGTTTAACTAGATTTTTCTATCATATTCTAGATACTTCTTGTAGTTATTATCTACTACAATATTCTAAACACTTCTATAGATATCATTCTACGACTTTCTAGAAGCTTCCATACCATTCTACGACTTTCTAGAAGCTTCCATACCATTCTACAAGTTTCTAGAAGTGTCTTCCATATGGGCTCGGGCTAAATCAAGTTTACAATCCAACAGCCCCCCTTTAAACTTGATTTCCCTACTCCAAGCATCATCCTTAGTCTTGAGAAATCTCACTCGTTGAGCGGCTTGGTGAAGATATCTACAACTTGGTTTTCGGACCTCGCATGTATCATTCTTACATCCTTCCTCTTCATAGTCGATACCATGCTTTTTTTTGTACCCTTTAGCCACAAGCCTTGCCTTGTACTTATCCACTTCGCCTTTGGCGTTTTTCTTGGCCTTGTATACCCACTTGACTCCAATAGCCTTTTGGCCTTTGGGAAGGGTCGTCAACTTCCACGTATCATTCTTTTCTATTGACTTTATCTCCTCGTCCATGGCTTGTCTCCATTTCTTGCTTCTCATAGCTTCTTCAAAAACTAAATGTTCATAGTCAGCATATAAACAAAGAAGGGGTATTTCCTCAGTTACCTCGTAGAGCTCTGATGAGACGAAAAGTGTTACGCTTTTAGGGGTCATTTAAGCCCTAACTCGTATAAATGTGATCAAATATTGCCCTAAATCGTTCCTTTTGTCATTTTAGGTACTTTTGAGAAGAATTCTGGAAAACATGCATATTTGGACGTTTTTGGAGCATAAAAGTGAAGAAAACGACAAAGTCTCAAAAGATGGTGATTTACAACCTGACGGCGTCAGAAGTCACAAGGTGACGCCGTCAGAAAGCCTTGACAAAAGAGTGAAAATCAATTTTCAAATGACGGGCCAGAAGATTTAACACCTGACGCCGTCAGGTGTTAGGAATTATAGGCCGTCAGGAGTAAAGTTAAAGAGTGACAGCTCAGAAGAGTTTATAAGGTGACGGCGTCAGAAGTGGATCTAGGCCATCTGAGAAACTTATTGGCGGCGAGCTGACGGCGTCAGCCCTTATAACCTGACGCCGTCAGAGTGTAAAATCTATATATAGTTTTCTAATTTTCATTCATTAGTGTGGAACTTTGTGGAGAACTTTTAGGGCAAACCCTAAAGTCGAATTTCCTGTACTTTTTAGGGTTTCCAACCCTTGAAACCCTCATGCTTAATTAAAGATAAGTCTTCACTTCAATTCAATCAATATGTCTATGTGCTGGTTGATTATATCTTTTGCTTGTCTTTTAATTAACATGTGTAGCTAAATTCTTCTTGTGTTTGCTTAGATCTAATGAAACTTAACTATTAATTATTGGTTGATTGGTGTGTGTTGTTGTTTGTTGGGATGATTGTTCCATCAATGTTAGGCTCAAGAAAACTGGCCAACCTCCTTTATGGTAACGTGCTTGAACGTCTTGGGAAACATGTAGCCAAGGCATACTAGGCTATTAAGGTAGTATTTAACGCATGAGCCACTGTTTACAACCCCTATGGTTGTGCCGTGCATGGCATAGGGCGAGATAAGAGCTCATAGAATTGGAGAGATATGTATGCCACTCCATGAGTTATTAGGAATACACCCTTCATCCACACAAGTAACATACATATCAATTAACCGGTAAAAGATAGTTAGGGAGTAATGAAATCTAAGTAAACACAACTTTCTCCATATTTTTTTCACAACCACAATAGTTTAGATATTTATTTTATTTTAATTTGCAAAAGTAGTAAACTTGGGTTAGTTGACTAGCAACTAATTCCGCCCTTCTTCCAAAACCGAGATTTTACTTGCTTTCCATAAAATATAAAAATACAAAAAGAATCTTCCTTCCACCCTTAGACCTATTAGAGTAGTTTTTCTATCCTAACGAACACTATTCCCTGTGAGAGAACGATCAATCCCCTGTACTTACCACTATCCTATACTACATCGGTCAGGTACACTGCCTGGTGGGGTTGTAAGCCTCTTGAGATTCCTTGAGAGGTAAAACCTGTTGTAAGGTTACAAAACCACGCATCAAGCTCCTGCAAACTTCTTGTCTTTGGTTCTCCTTCACTTGAACTTGAAGGTGAGTCTTGGGTTGGAGTTGGACTTAGAGGTTGTTGGACTTCTTCACTTGATCCACCGGTCTCTTCTTCGTCATTTATAGGAAGAAAGTCATTCATTTCATTTTCCTTAATGCTCCAATCCTATGCTTCTTTTTCATCGAACTCTACGTCTCTACTCACTACCACCTTCCCTGTGATCGGATTATATAGCTTATAACCTTTTGCCTGTTTGTCGTAGCCAACGAACACATGCTTCTCACTTCTATCATCAAGCTTGGATCGCCTTTGGCTCGGAACGTGGACATATGCTATGCTTCCGAATACCTTTAGGTGAGAGACGGTAGGTTTCATCCCATTCCATGCTTCTTGTGGAGTCTTGTTGTCTAAACTCTTTGACGGACACCGGTTCAATATATATATACCGCACAGTCAACCGCTTCGGCCTAAAATTCCTTTCGCATCTTCTTACTTTTCAACATGCTTCGGACCATATTGAGAATGGTTATATTCTTTCTCTCCACCACTCCATTTTGTTGTGGGGAGTAAGGAGCCGTTAGAAATCTCCGGATCCCATTATCCTCACAAAACTTGTTAAATTCTTTTGATAAAAATTCTCCATCTCTATCGGATCTCATGGATTTAATTTTTAAACCTTTCTCCTTTTCAGCCATAGCTTTAAATATCTTAAAAGCTTCAAAGGTTTGAGATTTTTCTTTTAGAAAATATACCCAAGTTTTTCTTGAAAAATCATCAATAAAGAGCATAAAGTAAAGATTCTTACCATGAGAGGGTGGAGTAATGGGACCGCACAAATCCGTGTGAATTAGTTGTAGAGGCTCCTTAGCTCTTGATGTCGCTTCTTTCGGGAACGAACTCCTAGCATGCTTCCCAAGAAGGCATCCTTCACATACTTGATTGGGATGATCAATTTGATCTAACCCTTTCACCATTCCCTTTGAGGATAATAATTTTAAGTCACCAAAGTTTAAGTGCCCATACCTCATGTGCCAAAGCCACGAATGATCCTTCAAACAACTCTTTAAGCACTTAGCTTCATCATGTTGAATGTTTAGAAGGAACATTCGGTTTTTAGTCATAGGCACTTTTGCTATGAGCTTTCCTTCGGGATTTCTTATTGTAGCACTACGATCTTTAAAATGAATATCGTAGTTTTTCTCTAAAAGTTGTTCCACACTTAAAATGTTACTTTTAAGATTGGGCACATTATATACGTCTGAAATATATTGGTGACTTCCATATTTAGCTCGGATAAGTATCTTACCTTTTCCTTTCACCGGTGCCTTTGATTCATCTCCAAAGGTGACATTACCTTTACTTGTTTCCATCTTCACGAACAAGTCTTCTTCAGCCATCATATGGTTGCTTGCAGCGGAATCTATATGCCATGGCTCTATCCTCTCTTTTTATTCGTCATGTCTTGCCATTAGCAAGGTAAACTCATCTTTGTCTTCTACCTCCACAAGATTAGCTTTTTCTTCCAATTGTCTTGACCTACTACACTCATTGGCATAATGACCATATTTGCGACAATTGTAACATTTTATATGGGGCTTACCTCCTCTTTGAGATTGAAAGCCTCTCCCACTATCTCGTCGATATGAAAACCATTGGTTTTCATCTTCTTTGTTGACATCTTCTCTTCCTCGTCCTCGGCCTTGGAAACCACCACGACCTCGAAAATTACCGCATCCTCTTCCTTGCTCCTTTCCATGTAGAAAGCTCTTTTCTCTTTCTTTGAAAGAGACCTTTGAGTATAAAGCTTGCTCCAAGGGTTCTTTCCCCCTTCTTTTCTTCAACTTCTCTTCATGAGCTTGTAAAGATCCCATGAGTTGATCAATGGTCATAGAGTCTATGTCTTTTGACTCCTCTATGGCCACGACAATGTAATCTAAGCTTGGTGGCAAAGAGCGAAGAATCTTTTCTATCACCCTTGTGTCACTCAAGCTTTCACCATTTCTCTTCATTTCATTTGAAATGGTTAAGACACGAGTAAAATAATCCGAAATGGTTTCGAATTCCTCTATTTGGAGCTTTTCAAACTCTCCTCGAAGAGTTTGAAGACGTACCTTTTTCACCTTGTCAATTCATTTGAACGCATTTTGTAGGATCTCCCACGCTTCCTTAGAAGTCGTTGCATTTGCAACTTTCTCAAACATCGCATCATCAAGACATTGATAGATGAGTGTAAGAGCACTTTGATCATTCTTTCTTCCCTTTTGCAACTCCACCCTTTGGGCGGCATTCAACGAACTTTCATCATCAACTTTCTTAACACCTTTTTCGACTATCTCCCACACATCATGTGAACCGAGCAACGCCTTCATACGAATGCACCAACTACCATAGTTGTCTTTGGTAAAACGAAGAAATTGGAACAAGTTCATTGCACTTGACATCTCGATCTTCTAGCTTTGATACCACTTTGTTGGAAGCACAAGGGCCTTTTAGTCTTACGAAGAGAGGAACACTTAGAGAATTTTACAATGTTACTTTGTTGCTCAAGCTTTGCTTCGGTACATCCAAATGTATTACACTAACATCTATTTATACTACTCCATGGAAGTTTCTAGATACAAGATTTTTCCCTGGATACTTCTTGTATCATCTTGATAATTCTTATCCACTCTAGATAAGTTTAACTAGATTTTTCTATCATATTCTAGATACTTCTTGTAGTTATCATCTACTACAATATTCTAAACACTTCTATAGATATCATTTTACGACTTTCTAGAAGCTTCCATACCATTCTACGACTTTCTAGAAGCTTTCATACCATTCTACGACTTTCTAGAAGCTTCCATACCATTCTACAACTTTCTAGAAGTGTCTTCCATATGGGCTCGAGCTAAATCAAGTTTACAATCCAACAACTTGATCAATCAGGTGAGGTTTCAGCAACCGCTTTATTAGCAATTAAAGCCTTTATGTAATTAGGCAAAATGTGTACCATTTTTCTTTAATTTAGAACATTCTTGTTTTGAGTAAAATCAAGATCTTGGCTATGTAATGTATAATATTTCTTGGGTTGGTTAGTGTTGCCATCCTAGTGTCTCTTTGTATTTAATTTTAAAGTTTAGATGATTTTTCCATGCTAGCCTCTTACCAACACATGTATTTGCTAAATCTCATCGGTTCAAAGGGAAAAATGATCCTTTGGGAAAAATGATCCTCACCCGAGCCACTTGTGGTACCTTGGAAAGTGAACCTCGTATTTCACAAAGATGTTGCACACTACATATTCATTACTGAAGTTGATAAAAAACTGGTAGAATAATCTTAAAACCTAAATTAATCTTCAGGAAGAATGGTTAAAGTTATAACTGAATCATCTAAAAGAGTCGTATTAATCAAATATCGGTTGTCAATGTATTTTTTTAGCGACAATTTTATTGACGATACTAGTAAAAAGCAAGAAGAAAAAACATTACAAAAGATTAGTACAAGCCAATGTTATATTATATATTAATACATTCACCGACCAAACCATGTTAGGTATATGAACAATAGCAAAATTTTGATATTAAACTATTAATGGAAAAATTGTGGTAAATAAAAACAATTCATACTTTCGATAGATTAAATTCCCAAAACAACCCCTAAAAGAATGGCAGCTTAGTAACTTTTTAAAGAACTTTATATATGGGAATTGATATGTACACATGTGATTTTGATTGACACACATAAAAACATTTATAAATAGACTCCTTTGCCCTTCCTTATATTTGGTCTATCATTTGACTTTCTTCTTACAACTTGCAGCAAAAGCTCATTATCTGTTTGTGACGTTTCTATTTAGAAAAATGATTGTTGTGCATACTAATCAAGCCTAAAAATGTACCTAATGATTTGATTGGTTGATTTAAAAAAATGATTGGTGAGAATTTGAAGAGAGAAAATACATAATACAATTGTACAAGTGATTTATGCATTAAGCATGTATTTAGGCATGATTAGTAGGTCTAAATAGTATTACTATTTAGTCAATTTTCACTGGTGTTAATGTCATTTCCATTTTTTCAAATTAATTTAACACTTTTATATCCAATAATTAAAGATGTTGTTCATTAAGGTAACCATTAATTCTGTTTGTTTATTCGCAAGTCATACGCAATCCACAACTCCAATAGGTTAAATAAAACAATGGTAGCAAACTTAACTAAAGATATCAACTTAGACAAATATACATTAATACCAATCAAGCCACACATTAATCTAACTCATAATATCAAGAAACATGGTATGCACCAAGCTAATTCATCATTAAAAAAAAAAACAAAAAAACTCTCTAACAACATTATACTTGTAGCAAGTTTTCACGCATAAGCAGGTTCATTGCAATATCGACCTTCGAGTTTACAAATTAAAACGTATATACTGAAATTAGCAAACTTCTATGGAAAATCAAGAAAAAGCCAATCATTTTAGCAGTAAAACGGGTCATCGGATTTTCATATCAGATGGCAAACTTGCCACAAAACTAATTCTATACAATGAAATTAAAATATATGTTCGATTGGTTATACACTAAGAATTTTGTGATTATTTTGTATGTTTAAAGATATATAAGTCAGTTATATGTATACATGTGATTTTTGAAGGAATAGTGGGCGACGTTGGAACTAATCAGTAACCTACTAACTCATAGAGGAGTCAATCTCATGTTAGGGATTAAAAAAAGGGGTTAAAACTTAAAAAACATCATAAGGGCACAACAATCTATTTACATTTTCTTTTATGTGTACATATCAATTCCTTTATATATAGCCTCTCAACTATTTATTAATGACAATAATATTACAATGATTACATTAATTTAGCTCTTAATTAAACGAAATGAAATAAGTAACATATACAAGAATTGCTTATTGAATAAGCTTTAGCAATACGATCAGAATGAAACTGATATTACAATATTCGGATAGTTTATGGTTTACAAGATGTGTAAGAATTATAAAAATAAAATTAACTGGGTACTTTGGTAAGTTATTTTTGATAGTTCGTTTTTACCCTTTAACTATATATAACTATTATTTTAAGAAATATACACTAATAAAGTTTAAAAACAAGCAAAAATGTATATGTTTCTTTTGAGAAAATGGTACTCTATATCTTTTTATTTTATTCAAGATACCTCCTTTTTTATTACTCATGATCATTAAATAAGTCCAGTTGTCAAATATTTTTGTTGCACTTGTAACTGCTTAAGTTAAATGAAAAACCAAAAATCGCAGCGCGGCACTTTTTTATACTTGTTATATCACAAGTCCATTCCAACCAAATTGGTTTCAATCTTCTATATCCGGTTAAAGATATCCATGAAGTGGAAAATTAAAGAATAAAAACATTACAAATGATTATTAGTACACAGCCAATTTGCTGTCAGTGTTAACTTACGAATATTATGCTCGATGGTTAAACTATTAATTTATTTGACATTATGCATAACAGGCTAACATAAACTCATAAAGCATAAACAATTAGCTAGTTGCAATGGTTTGTCAGATCGTGACATTTAATTATATTTAATCATATTATTATGAGACGTTTTTCAGTAAGATAACCCAAAAGACATGGCATGCAAGAACAAACATATAGGCCTAATACTGAAGACATGGGCATGCAAAAACATACATAGGCATAATAGTGGATTAATTTGGTTGAAGACCAATAAATACCCCACAAAAAGCAATCCATTTACTCTCTTTGCTCGTTATGTTATGATAAAAAACGATAAAACAGTGAATCAACTTATCACTTATGTCCCCACTACAAAAGCCAAAAACATCTATTACTCACCACATTTCACTACAAACCTAGGGACATGAAACATAGCAGCAAAGGTTAGCGTGTATATTTAAAGATGAAAATTTTGTATTGATCGATTCTAGAATCAAAGAAATATGTCTTCTTTTATAATCTTTTTAAGGTCGTTTGGAGTGGTTTTACAAAGTCAACTGTGTGCTCACGAGTTTACACTGTAGATCAACTTGTTTCCGTTTATCTCAAAGTACATGTAGATGCATATAGCGTTAAGTAATGTAAAGAGTGGAAACTAGAACATATGATTTACAAGGTTCAGCTGATGAATATGATCAACCTACATCCACAGCCGCACTATCGACTATATCCTGCCAATGTCTGCCTAGCAGAGTTGGTCAGGAGGCTCTTCCCCATGCGAGAGGTCTTGAGTTCGAGTCTTCCCATGCATTGTGGTTTCCTCCAGTAGGCGGTATGAGACTGGGCTCTCACTAACTATATCTGTCTTCCTACCTTGTAGAAGGACCTAGAAGAGGCATTCAGGGCGCCCCCTAGAGTACTATGCACCACACAGGCGGCATCATTTGTCAACAATCTAGCGTCTCGACAACTTAACATATATAGAAACCTAGATACGTATAATTTAATTAATAGTTGTATTAATAGATCATGATTTGTGTGAAACACCTGTTGGAGTGCTCGAGTTTAGAGAAGTAGAAGTATCGGGCTCAAGAAGCTTCACGGCCGGTGGTTGATTCCCGAATAAATAAAGCATTGTGACACTTTAGCTCAAGGTCGTGGTCCTGAAAGTGTTATTGGTCCTTGGGATGAACTTTGACCTTGTTTGCGTCAACTTTTTTAAAAAATATCATTAAAATAATAAAAACTAGCACGTTTTCAAACCCGAAAGAAAATACAGCCCGCAAGAGCAGGAAGTTTGCCTTTTACACGTGGTTCTCGAGTAAATAAAAACCATTAACAAATCAGTAGGTTGCAGCTATAAACACCAAGTCTATTTCTTTTCTTGTAAGTCACTTGAATAAAATAAACACACTTCAC
Source organism: Artemisia annua (assembly GCA_014162995.1). Lineage (NCBI taxonomy): Eukaryota > Viridiplantae > Streptophyta > Magnoliopsida > Asterales > Asteraceae > Artemisia > Artemisia annua. The sequence continues at coordinate 26,714 of LBNU01020157.1, read as the reverse complement.
AAGAACTTCAAAACGCTCTCATTTTTTAAGGTAAACCCTACTCCAACTTCATTGATCTTGTTTTCAGGAAGATAATCCTTCAGATTGGGTGTGTTTTTTTGTATTTTTAAGAGTATCATAGCTAGCTATTAGAATTTTTTGATGAGCTTTGTGATTAATTTGGTCAAGATCAAGGATTTCGTGTTAGATCTAATGAACTTTGGCTGTCTCGCAGGCTAGTTTAACAATATATTAAGAACTAAAATAGATATGGATTTGTCGTCAATGTGGTTACCGGAGCTGGTAAGCAACATATAAGCTTGCATATTCTAGATTTATATGGAAAGAAAGAATATAGCCCCGCTTAGATTAATTCATTATATTGGTTTGAATATAGCAGGAAATGGAAGATGGTGGGTTAACGACTCAATATGATAACATGTGCAAGCCATACGATATGGTTGATAAACTAAGTGCTGATTCTATTTCCTCAGAAAACATTCTGGAAAAAGAATCTTCCATCGATAGATTTTTTCAGACTCCAAGTAGGTTTGAAGAAGCAACCGAAATAAATTTGCTTAGTTATCAAAAAGCCAGTAACATTAATAGGTCTAGTACCCCAAATACTCTTGCTGCTACTCCTCATTCCTCCTTCAACGCTTTCACCATATCTTTTGGAGATATGAAATCTAAAGAAGAGATCCCTCCATCTGATGATTCACTCGGTTATGAATCTGCTGGTACTGGAAAGGCTCCGATCGTTGCCAGGACCCCACTTCAGGCTCAAGATCATGTGTTGGCTGAGAGGAAAAGAAGAGAAAAGTTAAATCGACAATTCATTTCTATGTCTGCCCTCCTTCCAAACCTTAAAAAGGTACAAATTAATTTTGCTTATGATTCACTATTTTCTTTAGACCTCCATTTTGACATATATTAGGAATTTGAGATCCATGTGACACTGTGTTATGATTATTTCTTGTGCTGCTTTAGATGGATAAGGCATCTGTATTGGAAGATGCAACAAACCACATAAGAGAACTTCAAGATCGCGTGAAGGAACTTGAGGCATTAGCAGGCCTTAAGAGAAAGGATACTAAAGATATTCTTGTTGCTCTAAAGAGATATAGGCTTAGCAGGGATGAGGAAGACGATTCATCTTCGAATGAAACAAAATCTGGAGATCATAGTGCGGGTGTCCCTTCTGAATCATCTGCTGAGATTGAAGTGCGGATATCAGGAGGCAGTGTGCTAGTAAGAATCTATTCTCATAAAACCTATTCATTGACTGTGAAAGTGCTCAGCCAGATGCAGAGGCTTGGGATTAACATCATCAGTAGCAGCACGATGCCTTTTGCTAATACTATCACTGTTATTACCATTGTTGCACAGGTATATCGTCTTCAAACCCTTATCAATTTGTTGAAAAACAGAGATCTCAAGTTTTTTGTTTCTAGGATAACTAAGAATTCAGAATTTTTATACGACCGAATGTGATAAATTTGAACACATACAATTTAGACGCCCTGATTAATGCTTGAATCGATCTCTAAATGTCTTGTTCACTTTTTACTCATTTATCAGATTGAGGAAGATTTCGTTATGACCGCAGCAGATCTTGTGAGTAAGCTTCAACTAGCTTAGCTTCCTGAACTATGATGACATGCAACTAAAAGTTCAAGATTTCCATGTCCAGTTTGTATTGCGGGTCCAGTTTAGTCATTGTTATTATACATGATCGATTCGCTTATCTTTGATCCTGATAGCTACTTAGTTTTTAAAGTGACCGAACTTTTTAGACTATTGCAGTATATTCCTCAAATTATTTGTTTTTCGTAACATACCCTTTGTTAAAAAATAAGGAGTTCATTTTCTTTAACTTAATATTTGTTTCATATTTTTATTTTTGAATACAGAGATTCAAAACGATAGATGCAACGATTGAAAATGTGAAATTGGTCGCTAGTCTGTGTGAAAGTTGTGACAGACTGCTCACACATATTTGGTCAACAAATTCGTGTGTTATTTGTCGCTAATCCATGAAATATTTCTCACAGCCTTTATTTTATGAGAAAAATCAGTGGGAAATACTAGTTTGTGGATAGTAGTTAAAGCTCTTTCTTTAGGAGGTCGCATAATGCTAACAAAATCCGTTCATGGTAGCCTTAAGGCATATTATTTCTCTACCTTTAAAGCCCCTAAGTTGGTGAGTAATAAGCTTGAAAGAATTGAAGGAATTTCTTTATGGGAGGATTGAACATCGGAAAATTATAAGATTCCATGGATTGCTTGGAACAAAAGGTTATCACTCCTTCTGACCATGGGGCCTCATTATTGATAGCTTAAGGACAAGCAACCTAGGCATGCTCGCTAAATGGTGGTAAATATTTTTAGATGAAAGTTAATTTTTGGTAGTTTGCTTAATGCACGACCCTCATGGTGGTCTTCATGACATTTCTTCCTTTAGAAGTTAATCGGGATCTTGGTTCCAAATAGCCAAACTTGGTAGAGATTTAAATGAGTATGGTATTGATTTAAAAACTCCTTTTAAGCTCAAAACGAGAAATAGTGAATCCACTAGGTTTTGTATTGATAAATGGGTCCATAACGAACCTCTGTACACTTCATTCCCCATGCTTTATCGTCTTGACTCCAATCAGCTTTGTAGAGAAAAAGGGTTCCATCTCCGATTCAGGAAATGCAACCACCTACCATGGCTATGTTGGTGATGTCACAGGGTTCATTAGCCTAAGAAGATGATAGATAAACGTTACTGACCACTTTAAATAGTTAAAGATAGGGCAAATAGTCTAAATATGCATCTAAGTTGACTTTTTTGATTTGTTGTATAGCATTCTATTTTTTTTTCTCGTATTTAAACCATCGAACTTCTAATTCTCTCCTATTGTATGTACAGGGTGATTTCCTTAACTAATAGATGTTAATATTTCATTTTATATCATTTGCTTTTTTTGCGATTTCATCTTATAACACACATCACTTTTATTAAACCAATTACCAAACATTCCTTCTCTTTCTCTGAACTTTCCCTTCCATCATCTCACATCGTCTCCACTAGATTTTGATCTTCATCTTCAAGCAAAACACAGAAATAAAAGTGAAAAATATATGACTGTTATTTTCTTATTTATTTCTGACACACATACATTAGTATTTTAGTAATCCACCACTCCACCATAACTAGCTTACCGGAAAATAATGACCCAATACACTGAGAAGATGATAACAAAAGCAAGATTCCTCCTCAACCAAAACCCAACTGAACCCTATTTGGGTTTAATGTTGGCTATTTTTTTATTGGTGGGGGTAGGTGGGGTGTTTCATCTTTCTCAAAACACTAATTAACTTATTGGGTTGACGTTATTCGGTATTTTGTTGATTGTTTCATGTTTGAGAAATGATTTGCTGACTTAACTTTTGATTGTGACACTCTAACATATGCATTAAACACTTGTAGTGTGTATATATTATGTTTTAACTCGTAGTACATTGAAGCATGTAAATCAAAATCTCATAGCAAATCAACTCCCTTTCATGTTTAGGTTTGTGTTGTTGTATGAATGTGTAAAATGTGTATGGAATTGTAATAATGCTTTCAATTCTTTTTATGTATTAATTAAACGATGAGGAGTTGAATGGTATCAGAGATGGAACTGTATAATTTATGTATTTAGGTTTTCTTTGATGCTTTTTTTTGTAAGGTTGGAGGAACACAAATGTTTACCTTAAAATTTTAAGACATGAATTTCAAAGATGAATAAACGGAGTATTTGGAAGTACTTGAAAAAACAAATGTGGATCAACAAACAAAATCAAGAAAATCAAAGTTTTATGTTTTTCCAAAAAAACTAGCTCTAGGTCATCAACTACTGGTTATTCGGTTACTCACTGCATACAATAGGAAGAAATCAAGAGTTCGATCATATAATAGGAAGTCTGATGCACAACAAAGCTGACAATTTATGTATATTTATAATTCATTTTCCCTTACAACATTAGAAAAATACATCAACAAAGACACATATTCCATCATTTGAACAAAACTATTCATCATTGCAAACAAACATAAAATCACAATCTCAAAATGAGATTCTACTCATATAATCGGGTTCGTCAATTAATTTATAGGAGTTTTAGAAACAAATCAGCGAGGTTAGCACTCACACTTAGGCTATTTTGGCGCGGAGCTTTTTGGGGTGATAAGTGGTAAGCAATGAGCTTTTTGATTTTTATTGTTCGTTTAGCAAATGAGCGGTGAGCTTTGCTATTTTTTATTGTTCGTTTGGCAAATAGTGATCCGAAGACACAGTACCAACAATATGGTTGTTTATCAATTTACCGTCCTTTAGTAATCTTCGACGTTTGTTTGTTTTAGGAACAGGCTGAAATGATCACCAAAGAAAAAGAAAAAAACGTAACAACATAATTAATCATTAGCAACTTAAGTTTTAATTAACAAAATAATTAATAAGAAACAACTCAGCGTACAAATTTGTATTATATTATATGCAAAACCAAGTAATGCTATATCGCGTTTACCTCAACGTCAGCAGAAGCATGAGCAGGGTTGATCACAGAATCAAGTTCCATAGGAGCCGGAGATTTGAGAATGTCGTTGTCAATCTATCAAGTACGAATAAGATACAACATATTAAACATTGTAGTACACATATGTGATAGCTAAAATGAAACAAGTACATCGTGAACCTCAGATTGAATTGGAACGGCTTCAGCAGATTCAACAACATCCAAAATCATGTGATCTTTCATTTTATGTATTACTGGAATAGATGTTTTTCAGTTTATGTACCTGGAGCAGATTCGCACAGACATGTCATTTTCTTTTATGTTATATGTATATATATAGTCAATTTAGTTAATAGCCAATATCTTTAGGAATGAGTTTTGATATATATATCTTGTATGAAAATAAATTATTTGCACCTATCTAAAATCTTTTGTCTAAATAAATGATATGCATTCATTACTTTCCATTCGTTTTATGAACTCAGAAGGCATTCGATTTGCATTCATAATACATGATTTGCATTTATATTTGGTCTAACTTGAAAAAGAAGATACGTATATTAATATTGGTTTAGCACATTCAATAGGTTAATGACAACTAAAATTGACTTAAGAATAACATAGTTTTACTGATAACGTAAACATAGCCTTTCCCAAACTTGCATGAAAGTTCAACAATGGTTGAAAAACGACAAATAAAATTGACTTAAAAATAACATAACTTTATTTATAACGTAAACATAATGCTTCCATTATTTGGTAAAATATGGTTCAAGGTCTTCCATCCATTTCGCAGTAGACTTCATCTCTTCTAGAACAAGCTTCATCAAACCTTCAACAGTAGTGCTGTCATTCTGAATTCTATATTCCGCGGCATCTATTATGTCCAACATTGACTTGATGTTATTACGAACCAAGTCCACCAATATTCGATCCATTTTAGCCGTTGTAGCTCTGGGACGTTGTTCGACATCAACATGAACATCAATCGGAGAGTTTGTTATTGTTTCTGAATTTATCTATAAAACGATACCATGATTAAACAACACTAATGAATTTCGTGAAACACATTATAACCTTAAACTAAAGACGTAATAACAAGGTTAATATACCGTGAGATTTGTAGCAAATTCACAAGAAAGCATGTTGACATCTTGATTATGTGGAACATTTTCTTCATGCGAATTCATAATGGATCCGTAACTATCAAACCTGTATTTCGAAGTAGAATGTAACATTGTCTAGGGTATTTATAGATATATTTACGTGTTATTTATGTCATGTATTCTTGTATGAAAATAAATGATTTGCACTTATCTTAAATCTTTTGTGTAAATAAATGATTTGCACCTTAAATGTGTTAAGGGCGTTAATATGGACATTTTTTACCTTGCCAGCCTCTAGTCGATCATTAATGGGGTAATAAAAAATGGAAAGTCTAGATATGGAAACTATTTGAACGTGAACCATTGTGTCACTTTGCCAGGCCCTAGTGAACCATGGTGTTTTATATGATTTTATGTGGGATTTATGACATGTTATTGGCTCGTAAATCCATAGTGTGTGTGGACTGTTGTTTGTGTGGATATTGTGAGCATATATAATGGAAGATATATAAATGAAAGACATCAATTCATTGATAGTTTTATAGAAACAGAAATAAGGAAAACAAGGACATAGTTTGTAAACAATGTAAAACAAGATGTTTTAACTTATGAAACGGCAGGAAACATAATTTTAGTCTTCATCGTTCTCACTTTCATTTTTCAAGCAATAAACTCTTTTACGACCGGGCACGAACACTTGACTCGCAACGGTTGGTGGTGGTATTGGTTCTTCTTCACCATCATCTTCATCATCACTGGATATGACAATTACGTCATCCCAATTCCAATTGATTAAGTTTGGGTTGAAAAAAGGATTAGGATGTGCGGGAGGGTTAGGCATGGGCAGAAGCTATAAAGAAACAAAAAAAAAAAGTTAAAAAGAGACAAATGACATATTAGAATTATGGTATTGGTTCCATTATGCCAAACAAATAAACGAATGGCAAATAAACGAATGGCAAACATAACACATATGAAGGCTTCAGCCATCCAATGTGAAACAATGCCAAACAATGTAGGACTAATGCAGTTTACATAATTACATGTATATTTGGTATTACTCCTGCAAATGAATGCGAAACAATGCCAAACAATGCCAAACAAATAAAGGATACGAAGAAGATATTACCTGAAGATCATCATCAACATTTTTTTGATTTGGGAGTTCCATTTGTTGCTGGGTATGTCGAGGTTTGCAATAATCATGATGGAGGTCGCATGTTTATATAGGCAAAACCTAATACAAATTTGAGTATTGAACAAAATCATTTTCCCGCCCACTTATGTTTGGCATATATCTTTCCAGTAATGCGTTTTCCCGCCCATTGAAAGCCAGCCGTGTAATGTGGAATTTCCATAGATAGTGTGATCAGTTTCAACTTGGATCAGTTTCAACTTCGACCATTGAAAGCCAGGCGTATAAATGTGGAAAGTCAGCCTATTTAGTTCCAATTAATTCCAACGCCATATATAGTTTCAGGGGCAAAATCGGGATTGACTGAAAATTCAGTTTTTCCACAATTCCACATTCCCCTTTGACCGTTTTTGCTTTATAAGTAGTTAAGATAAGATTGGTGGTTCCTTTTCTTTTTTCTTGTACTTTCCGTAGGCATGTGCGTGCTCTTACCTGGTATGTAAACAACCTTTTTCTGTCATTTTTAACTTCTACTTGATGCCACATGTGGGACAGTTTAGTGTAGATTTGTATGAGATTTTATAAGCTTTGTTAATATGTAGTCGAGAAGCCGTTAAAAAAAATATATGTCATCTAGAAAATACAGATTAATAAATTAATTAGCATCTGCATCTAACGAAAGATCTTATAGGAATATTTCATGGGCTTTCTTTAATGTCAACTAAATTATCAAATGGCACCTTGCTGCTGGTGGACGATTTTATTCCAATAGACGAGATCCCAAATCCAAATACTATATCACCTGGCTTGTTGGAGTTGATAACTATTGAATTACTTATAATTGAAATTAGTTAGTGAACTAGAATATAAAATTAATAATGTGCCCGTGTTCTATAAAAAAAACATATTTTCTGACGTTTATATATACACAATGGGAGGCGTTAGCGCTATAGAAATGAAGTTAATTTATTATTTATTTGTTTATTTATTTATTTTTTTTTAAAGCAATAGTCTATCTATAATATATATAACAAAAGTGCAATTTGATGACATTATTGTACTGACATAAATAAAATGTTAGATTGGTTGATGAGGACCCTAATCACTATCCCTAATGTATCCTAGCCAAAAGTTCTTTATAGATCCAACTTTTATCATAGAACCCATCAAGCAATCTTAGCCACTCATTTTTTTTTTATCAAAATAAAAAAATAAACTTTCACCCTTTTTTTAAAACTTAAATATTTCGCAAACCGTAAATCGTCAAGCTACAAAAAAATACCATCGCGACGATAATTAAATTATCTTTCTATAGACATGCATTGTTATATACTTTCGACGAACTTTTTTTTCGATGAACTTTATTTTTTTCGCCCAGAAAAATCATATATGATTCGTAAGAATCATATATGATTCGAAATCTTAAACAAATCATATATGATTCTTACGAATCATATATGATTTGTAATCATATATGATTCGTAAGAATCGAATCATATATGATTTTTTACGAATCATATATGATTTTTTACGAATCATATATGATTTTTACGAATCATATATGATTCTTTCTTGGCGGAAATTAAAAAAATAAAAAAGTTCGTCGAAAAAAAATATCGTCGAAAGTATATAACAATGCATATCTATAGAAAGATCATTTAATTCTCGTCGCGATGGTATTTTTTTTTTTTTTTGTAGCTTGAAGATTTACCGTTTGCAAGATATGTTGTTTTGAAAAAAAAATGTGAAAAATATAAATGGGTGGCTATGATTGGTTGATAGGTTCTATGGCATGTATGAGTTCTTCATGGATCTCAACTCATGTATCCTATGTGGCAAATTCGGTTTTCCGAATTATGGAATAGATTTGTTTTTTTAGGTGTTGTATTATAACACAATCTTTACCATATTTAATTTAACACAAATCATAATGTAATCTTATAAATACTTCCCAAAATCTATACCAATGTTAGGGGGTGAGCATGGTGCGACTTGGTGCGGGTTTTAGTAAAAACCGAACCGCAATTGCGGTTTTTACAAAGTGAGAATCCGCAACCGCGCGGTTTTGCGGGTTCGCGGTTTTTGCGGGTTTGTGGTTTAGTTTTGCAGTTTTTGCGGTTTTTAAAATGTTTTTTTTCTCAAATTATATTTTTCGTATATATTTATTATAAAATAAATATATCATAAGGTTACATGATGGGTTGAAACATTAAACATATATACAAAATGTTGTGTATAAATATAAAATTATAAATCTACATAATAGTAAAAGTTAAATGAGATGAAGAATTTTAAAAACTTCAATGATAAATTGATAGAAAAATAAAATTATATGGCCTAAAAACTCAAACAATAATCAACCTATAAAATTCGTTTAAAACAACTAATTATAAAAGTATAAATAAAAGCATTTTATCATACAAAGATATGAGATTTAGTTGGTTTATTTAGAAAAAAATATATATATTTGAATATGACTTTGCAGTGCGGTGCGGTTATTGCGGTGCGGTTTTTCGGTAGAAACCAAAACCGTACCGCAAAATGCGGTTTTACATTTTCAGGAACCGCACCGCGATTTTTGTTACGATTTTGGGTTTTTGCGGTGTGGATTTTGCGGTTTTTGGTTTGCGGTGCGGTTCCTGCTCACCCCTAGTCCAATGTCACATTCACAAATGAAACAAATAGCTCCATCATTGGCAGAAGAAAATGATTGCAGCAATGGCATCAAATCTAAAAAAACCAATGCATATATATATATATATATATATATATATATATATATATATATATATATATAAAATCTATATGACTCTATGAAATCAAGGGCCTAAACAATCATCTAGGTTACACTTAAATAATTTGTTTACTTTCTTATGTTTTTGGATAACTGAAATGAAATTGTTAAGCATTACTTTTTCTTCTAATTACGTAATATTTTGGATGTTGGACGCCTGATCATTCAGGCGAGCTTTCAGCAACCGCTTTATAAGCAATTAAAATCTTCAAGTAATTAGGCAAAATATGTACCATTCTTCTTTAATTTAGAACATTCTTGTTTAGAGTAAAATCAATATCTTGGCTACGTCGTGTATAATATTTCTTGGGTTGCTCAGTGTTGCAAATCCTAGTGTCTCTTTATATTTAATTTTAAAGTTTAGATGAATTTTCCATGCTAGCCTCTTACCAACCTATGTATTTGCTAAATCTTCTTCCATTCAAAGGGAAAAAATGATCCTCAGGGAAAAATGTTCCTCACCCGAGCTAGTTTCGGTACCTTGGAAAGTGAACCTCGGATTTCACAAAGACGCCGCAACCTACTTATTCATTATCGAAGTTAATGAAAAACTGGTAGAATAATCCTAAACACTAAATTAATCTTCATGAAGAATGGTTAAAGTTATAACTAAATCATCTAAAAGAGTCGCATTAATCGAATATCTGTTATCAATGTATTTTTTTTAACGACAACTTTATGAAAATACTAATAAAAAGCCGGATAAGGATTAGTACAATCCAATGTTATATTATATATTAATACATTCACGGACCAAACCGTGTGCGGTATATGAACAACAGCAAAATTTGATATTAGATTATTAATGGAAAAAATATGGTAAATAAAAACAATTCATAGTTTCGATAGATTAAATTCTCAAAACAACCCCTAATAGAATGGTAGCTTAGTAACTTTTTAAAGAACTTTATACATAGCCTCTCAACTATTTATTAATGAGAATAATATTACAAAGATTACATTAATTTAACTCTTAAGTAATCAAAATGAAATAAGTAACATATACAAGAATTGCTTATTGAATAAGCTTTTGCAAAACGATCAGAATGAACCTGATATTACAATATTTTTTTTTTTTTTTGGGTAAAGGGGAGTAATCCTGCACCCTGGTAAATATATTAACCAAAAAACTTTTAAGTACAATGGATATGGGTGAAGTCCCACATCTCAGCCCGTTACATAGGCTAAAAGCTTACATAACAAGATACTTCCTAATTTCTAAAAACCAGAAATCAAACCACAACTCAATGATAACAAGAACAACGAAATGAATTACTTCCTAGGGCCTTGAAGCTTGGTACCATACATGGCATTAAAAGCATCCAAATTACCGGGAAGATCATACACCTG